>JAOBRD020579471.1:0-16053 GCA_027575215.2 Hydrozoanthus sils
GGGTATATTCGCTGATAACCTACTTCCGATTTTGTACTACGTGACGCGTTTTATCCAATGAGATTGCACGAAAATTAATAGGTGGGTTATAATAATATATATCAGCGATTTATTACTCTATTGTTAACCTTTTTGCAGATGGTGCGCTAGTATAAGGGGAAATCTTTTGCATGAATAAACGAAAGATAAGAAAACGACCTTAACAAATTAAAATCTTGGAAACAGAAGTGGCAATAGCAGCTCAATCTTTCAAAGTGAAAATTGTTTGGGGTTCTTGGTTGATGCTGCAGATCGCGAAACTTGGATTATACCCAGTGGCAAGGCCTAACTCGAATCTGTATATTGTGTTTGCACATATGCCACTCAAAGGACAACATTCTTTGGTTAAAGTGAAAAGTAATACATTCTACAACAACTAGAGGCCAATTATGGTCACAAAACAACTGTTACATTTCCGAAATAACAAGTTTTATTGTTATATAGCTAGTGCGTTTTCGACTCGAATGCGCGCTCTCATTGGCTAAATCAAGGTCATGTGGAAGTTCAAACCAAATGTTCCCCGGATGGTCAACATCTCGAAAATTATTTACCAGCCGGTGATTGTCGCGCTATCACGTTTGAGAGCGGGAAATATTTGTTTTGTTTTAAGTCTTTTAATAGCTTGGTTTGTTTTCCTTATTTTCCTATACAACAATTACAAACTCTTTTAAAATGACTCCTCCTTCGGGAAACATTCGTTTTGGTTCCTTCGAGTCTCAATGTTCCCCTCGACTTCATTAAAGTCCCCATCAAGCTTAATTTTTTAATTTCCAGATTAAAACTGTTGTCATCTGTGAACCAAAAATTGAATAATCAAAGAAAACTTCCACCTCTAAGTATGCTTTTTAATCAAAAAAAGATTAGAACGTAAATTTTGACCGAGCAGAACGGGGACTGGTAACCTGTGACGTAGCAGCAGTGAGTTATGTAGTTTTTGTTTAAAAAATTTCATTTCTGTTAAAAGATGTCATAAAATTTTATTTCAAACAATTTCAAGGCAATAATTCATTGATTAAAGTTGATGACAATGTGACTATTGTAACCACAATCAAATTTTTTGAGATAAGAAAGATTGTCTCTGCTTCATGCCTCCTGCTACGTCATCATTACACGCTTCAAGTCTAAAAAATGTAAAAGGAACGGCGAGAAAAGGTTTTATTTTCGAAAATTATTATTATTAAAGGGTTCTACCTTTCATCTGAAACTTAAAAGATAAGCTTGATAGGGACTTTTAACAAAACAGATGTGTTACAAAACATTTGATCATGTACGTTACCAAATTTGGTATTAAGCAGCGTGATTTGCCAAGCGTATCCTCTTGTCTAATTAATGTCATTTCTAAGAACAGCGTTTTGTCTCTTACGTTTTCTTAGCTTCCTGAAGAACAATAGAGCACAAATAATTGGCTAAGTTTTCATTTTCATTCCGATTTCATCCTATTGGAAATTTTAGCAAAGAACACTTGCTAATCAAGCCTACTTTAAATATGCTTATTATCATCCTATTCACGCTCAAGCTTTGCATTTACTTATGTCTTCTTCAGGCGGTTTGCTTCTCTATGACCGTGATTGTGTACTATTTCTACCTGAGTGTGTTCACCTGGATGCTAGTGGAGGGAGTGCATATCTACTTTAAGATAGTGCGAGTGTTCCAATCAGCTTACAATCGGAAGAGACTCTATTTTATATTTGGATGGGGTAAGTAATGTAATACAAGAATCTCACTGAGGGCCTGTCTACATGGACTTGACTTGACTTAATCCACTTCGTCTCAAGGGGGACATAGGGCAATTACAGTTGCTTTCCATCTTCCTCTGTCTTGTGCAACGTTCTTTAATTCTCTCCAGGTTTTGCCAATTTTTCTCAGGTCCAATGTTAGTCCTCTGTGCCAGGTGTTTTTCGGTCTTCCACGCTTTCGTTTTCCTTGTGGGTTCCATTCTAGTGCTAGCTCCGTAATGTTGGAGTTCTTTTTCCTAAGCGTATGGCCTATCCAGTCCCATCTGCGTGTTCTGATGTCTACTTCTACTAGTTTTTGTTTAGATCTCTTCCATAGATATGTGTTGCTGATGGTATCTGGCCACCTTACCCCCAGGATGTTTCTCAGGCACCTGTTTACAAAGACTTGGGCTGCTTTCATGGATGATGTTGTTTCTCTCCAAGTTTCAAATCCATAAAGAAGTACTGACTTTACGTTGGTATTAAATAATCTGAGTTTAGTGCTCGTTCTTAGTCCTTTATTCCTCCACACTGGTCTTAGCATGGCAAACGCTTGCTGGGCCTTCCTTTTCCTTGCCTTGATGTTTTCGTCTGTGCCCCCCGATGTACTGACTACGGATCCAAGTAGGTGAAATCTTCGACTTCGCCTACTTCATTGTGGTTGATCTTAATACTTTCTGTTTGGCTGGCATTTATTCTCATCGTTTTAGTCTTCTGATGTAGAGGTCAGTCCGTTTCGCTGTTATTTCGAGGCTGGTAGCTTGGTGTTGGGAGTCTTGCAAGCGATGAGATAGAGTGCAGATGTCATTGGTGAAGTCAAGATCTTCTAGGCGTGATCTCAGTGTCCACTGTATGCCAGTTGGGCTGCTGTACGATGTTCTGCTAACCCAGTCTATCACAAGAAGAAACAGAAGTGGAGAGAGAAGACAACTTTGTCTCACCCCAGTTGACCTGGAAATGGATCTATCACGGTTCCTCCGTGGATTACTTGACATGTGAATCCGTCATACAGTTGTTGGATGATGGATATAATTTTCTGTGGAACTCCATAGTATCCAAGGCTTTTCCAAAGCACTTTGTGGTCTACACTGTCGAACGCCTTTTGGAAGTCTATAAAATTTAGGTATAGTGATGTCTGCCATTCTATCGTTTGTTTGGTAATCTGGTCAACACAGGAACGCTCTTGTCTGAAGCCTGCTTGTTCATCCCTCATCTGTTTGTCCACTTCTTTCTTCATCCTCGACAGTATGATGCTGCACAATATTTTGCTGGGGGTCGAATTCCTTTCCAGTTAGTACACAGAGAAGTGTCTCCCTTTTTTGGTAGTTTCACAAGGAGTCCTTTAAGCCAGTCTTCCGGTATGTGTTCCTCATTCCATATCCTGTTCAGTAAATAGTGTACGTGAGATATCGATACGCTATCCATGAATTTAAAGGCTTCTGAAGTTATGTTGTCAACTCCAGCAGCCTTTCCATTTTTGAGTTGTCTTATTGTAGTGATGACTTCTGCTTCCAAAATGTCTCCAACCTCGATGTTCAATGTCGGACCAGCTTCTAGGTTTGGAGGGTTGTTGGAGGGGGTCGATTTAATACATCCTGGAAATGTTCTTTCCGTCTTCCAAGTTGGTTTTCTAGTTTGGTGAGGGTCACACCATTCTTTTACAGAAGTGTTTTGATGGTTTGCCTCCTAGTTGTCTTGTGATGTTATAGAGGGATCTAATATCCCCTTTTCCACCTGCACTTTATGCTTGTTGTGCCAGCAGTTGAGCGTAGTCTCTCTTGTCTTGTTTGCATCTCCTTTTTACTTCTTTGTCTCGTTTCGCATACTGTTCTTTTGCCTGTCTATTTTGCTGCCTTGTTTTTGCGTTAAGTATTCTTTCCTTGTCTTCTCGTCTCTTGGATATCGCTTCCCATGTCTTTTCTGATATCCACTGTTTTCGATTTGGTTGGATAAACCCAAGTGTTTCCTCACATGTTTTTATAATCGCGTATCTAGTTTGTTCCTAAGTACTATTTATGTCTTCTTTATCCTCATTTAGATGTTGTAGTACCCTAAATCTGTTTTGAAGTGATAACTGAAATTCCTTCATAACATTTGGGTCTTTTTATATTGAATTTCCTCCTCTTTCTGTTCTTTTCTGTTTGAAGAGTTTTAACTTTATCTTCGCAACAAGTAGATGGTGGTCTGAAGACACATCAGCTCCTTCCTTTGTTCTTACGTCTTGGAGAGATGATCTCCATCTTCGGCAATAGCAATATGATCTATTTGGTTTTCAGTATCTCCAGTTGGTGACACCCAAGTTGTTTTATGGCAAGTCTTGTGCAGAAAGCAAGTTCCTCCGATGATCAGATTGTTCATGGCACAAAAATCAGCAAACAGCTCGCCATTTTCATTCATGCTTCCAACTCCATAGGGTCCCATTTCACTTTATCTTTCAATTCTCACTGATCCAACTTTTGCATTCAAATCGTCCATGATCAAAAGGATGTCACGCTTCGGCACAGTGTCAACAGTTGCCTGTAAAGAATTGTAGAATTCTTCCTTTTCAACAGGGTCTGCTACTGTAATTGTTTCCGTAACCACATTTATCCGCCGGTGGGTGGTTGGCCCTCCAGCTTCACCATAGCCCCGTTCGCCGGCTTACGCCGTTGCCAGGCTCCACGATGAGGACGTGGGGTTTGACTTTGAAGCTTTGTCTACATGGAGAGGTGGGGTAACTCTAACTTTTTCAGCGTTGCGTTGACATGATAGGTGGGGCGACTGGTCCGCCATAACGAGCAACCCGAGTAACCCGCCTAGCCGGGTTGCTTTTTGAACAAGAAGCTTGATCTATAGAAAAGATTTAAAAAGAGTATGGAAAATAACTATAACAGAACTCTCGAGTCTCATACATTGAGCGTGAGTCTTACGCATTTCGATATAAACTCGCGCTATCGCGTTCACACGAGTATTTCTCACACACTAGCTCTCTTTTTAAGGTAACTCTAATGTTTTGTGCCTGATTCTACTGAATAAGTGTGTTTCCGATATCGTTCCGATCTGTTGCGATTTGACAAATGCAACATCAAAATATTTTACCGGAAGTTTACCCCCGGACCCTCGGATCACGCCTTCGACGCTCGCTCAGCAAACTATTTCGCTCTTTGGAAAACCGCAGACTTAATAGCTCTGTTATATAATCCGTTAAGTTGGTCGAATAAGATGAAACAAACATTACATTTACAATTTTTATATTTTATAATAAACATATTTTACATCTTCGATTTTAGGTTGTCCTGTTGTAGCCACGATTCTCAGCGCTGGAGCCTTCAGAGAAAGATTCGTTTCCGACAAAATGTAAAAACTGATTTTAAAAAAGTTTGAACTGCCCCGGCCTCTTTTTAGGGAACAAACTATCTCGTCTGACGTAGAATTGCTGAGGAGTTTATCACGTTTTGAATACTTGAAACAAGGTTTAGAAAATTGATACAGTCCCTGAGTTGCACGGCAGAAATTTATGATTTCTGCACGAGAATAACTTTTTTGAATTTAAAGTCATGCTCTTTAACTAACATTTGGGAATTCCATCCAGCAATTGTAACAATACATAAAAGTTTTGGTTTCGTCAAGCCTTGCTAACCAATACAAAAAAATGTGTTTATTTAGCCATTTTCCGTGAATCCGCTCAATACAGTATACATTGTTTATGCATTGTATGCTAAAAATAGTACAGCATCGAGCGTGTTTCTAGACAATGATACAAAACACTGCGACATAAGAGAGCACGTGAAAAGTGTTTGGAAAAAGGAGGCATGCCGAGTTTTCTCTTCGCTTTTTGAGTGTTTTATTACGTCGTAGCGTTTTCTATCAGTGTAAAATGCTTCAAATATGTCAGTTTTATTGTTAGTACTACTTTGTTAGCAAGCAAACCGATAGCAAAATCGTTATTGCTGTTTCATTCTCTTTGTATATCAACCACTCTGATCCACTAGCGAAAAAATGTACAACGTCTTGGATAAGAACTATAGTAGACCGTAATGATAAATTTTTGCGTTACATTTTTCACAGCTGTTGGCTCTCTGTTGAAAGTGGCGCAGTCTGGACTTTTGTAGGCCCAGTGCTGTTCGTGATACTGGTAAGACAAACACTTTGTTAATTAAGACTAACGGAAGAGTATTTTACGTAATACTTCTAATGTAGTACTCTGTTCGTGATACTAGAAGCTAGCAATACTCATGAAACTAATAAAGTGCTACTCTTTGTTTTCCCTGCTAGTAAAGGTCTCTGATGGCAGGCAGGAAAACGAGAGAAGAGAAAGAGACCTCTGCCGGCCAACGGCAAGTTCTTTGAAGCTGCCGCCAACCACAATCATGGACGAAACAAACCAGTTTTAAAAAACCGGTTTCCGTTATCTTGGCTACAGATCTTCCGCATTACCTGCTTCTCATTATATGATGCAAATTGCTGAGCCCATGTTAACAGAAAATGGCGTCCGTCACAATTGAAACTTCTCACCTCGCGCAAACCAGTTTTGTGGGTCTCGTGTTACACGTCAAAATGTATCGTGTTGTTAAGAAACGATTGTGCATGCTCGAACGAAAACTCGCCAATGGCCGGCAGAGGTCTCTCTCTTCTTCTTCTTCTTTCCTGTCTGCCATCAGAAACCTCGGCTAGAAGGGAACTGTTTGTTATTTTGGTTGTTTAAAGAAGTTCTTAAAACTAACAGTGTAGTACAGTTTGTGCTATTGGTAAGGCAGTGATTTCAGAACAATTTTCAATTGTTCTGAAATGCTTGACGAATAACTCAATACGCATAACCGATTCAGATCTTTTGTATTAACCGGTAGAAACAACCGTTGAAATGATACAGCGGAGACTGGTACTCCACTAGATACATTTCACGTCCCCTGTAATAATACCAGAAGCCTTTGCGAAGCAAAACTCGACCCAGACTGCCACTTGTTTCTAAAATGGCCTATTGATGAATAACAGACTCATGTTTAATACCTACATTTTAGACTTTCAAAACATTTTTATGTTAGTGAACGTGCTTTGACTTGGTAGATCAACTGACAACTCTGTAATCTTAGTTGTAAGGATATCTAGATTGCAAACGTTTCGATTGTTGGCCTTTCTCAGTTGAAGGGCAAAATCTCGAAATCTTCTATAGTACAATTTCTTTGTTTCTTTATCCTGTCTCTTTGTTGTTGCAGGTAAACTTTGTAATTCTGTGCATTGTAATGCGAATATCAACAAAGTTGGTCAAAACTGAGAACGCAAGGGCAAAGTAAGATGATCTTGCATGAATTTAGTAACTAGAACAATTTTTTTAGCTAAAATAACTTAGGACTGAACCAACCATTGCACGAAAAGATTCGTCCTTCAGTTTAAGATCCTCGAACGTTTAAGTAAAAGGCAATTTGCTTCTGTTAGTTACGGACAAATCATTACGAAACTTTATAGATAAACTTTAATAGTAGTGTTGCATGTTTCCAATGATGTTATAAACTGTATTCTGGTTCTCAACAATGGTAGAACAATGATTGTTGTTAACTAATGTCCATCCAATGATTTTTGTGTAGGGCCTTAGTTAAAGGATTCTTGGCGCTTCTTCCTGTTCTCGGGTTGACCTGGGTGTTTGGAGTCTTAACAGTCAACCAATCAACTGTAGTGTTTGAGTATTTCTTTGCAATCTTTAACTCAAGTCAGGTAAACAATTTGCTTTTATTGGACTTCATGTTTGCTAAGCATTCATCAAATAATCAATACAAGTTAAGCGTGGCTTCGGGATTTCATACAGTTACCTGTTACCATTAGTTTGTTTTACTTTACGACTCCACCATAGAAACACTCCATAAACTGCCACCTGGTTAGTCAAGTTGGTAAGGCGTAAGTCTGTTGTGTTGGAAGCCCAGATTCGATTTCTGGTGCAGGAAATTCACTTAAGGTTGAAAGATACTAAAGGGGAAGGTGCTGCCTTTAGACTTTCACGTCTTCTCGGATAAAGACGTTAAGCCCCGAATGGTAGACTTCGAAAGGAACTTCTAGTCCTTGTGCCTCTTCCCCGTGATTTATTGTATCATAATGTCAAACTGAACCAGAAATAATAAGTTTCATGCTTTATTGAGTTTTACTTCACAATCCAGTCCAAACATTCAGTGGCGTAGCCAGGATATGAAAATTTTGCAGACCCGTATAACAGAGCGAGCGCCTAAAGCACGACATTTCTAGGGTGGTCCGGGGGCATGCTCCCCTGCTGGGAAATTTTTGAAAATTGCGTTTCTGAATTCGCCAGAAATGCACAAAAAACATAAAACCTAGCGAAGGTGTGCCTCCCGTGCTAATGCTAAAAACTGGATCCGTGATGGTATTCTGATGACGTAGGCACAGCCTGGGGACTGGGACGTTATTTATTAGCCAAGTCTTCTTTCCACTCGTTTGTAACATCAACATCAGGGTTTTTCGGCGAGTATTAGCCACGCAGCATTCATTGCAAAATAACAATTTTAACAGGTGCTTTTAAAAACTTGTTCCCTTTCTTCTTTTTTCTGAATATAATTCAAAAAATTTTTCACTCCTATTCTGTTCCCTGACAAAATTATTTGAAGGCCCTGGCTTGCAGGCCTACAAGCTGGCTACGCCACTGACATTAAAAGCTTGCAGTTCCTATACACTACTCAGAAGCTTTAAGCGATTCCGTTGTATGCAAATGTGTTCTTTCAGACGTCACATCATTATTCAGTGACCCTCCTATGAATTTCGTTGTTCAACTAATTAAGATAGCTAATCAATGCTTCACAGGGTTTCCTGATATTTGTATTCTGCTGCGTTACCAACGGCGAGGTAAGTAGGTAAATGAAATACCTCAAAGTGCAATTAAAATGCCATCCTGCTGAAATTCCTCGTCAAAATTTTACGTTCCTCCCTAAAATGGATGCCTAAAAAAGGAAGTCTTCCATCCTAAATTACTGACTGGTTTAGAATTTATTAATCAGAGTTTTGTTGTTTGTCTGCAATCGCCACGGCGGACAATAAGCGCCTACATGGATCGCAACAGCTTCAAGGACAGAACAGTACATTTACCTCTTTGACTCTAACTACTTCCTTGATGCATACTGTAACGAGGGGTTTTCTTTCGTTTGTTATCTTGTAAGCTAAATATTGCGATGTGATACAGAGATTTAACCGCACGTCCCGCCTTGCAGGACGACAAACGACTTTGTCCGTCCAACCCATTCAGACCTTTCCTGAGAGAAGGAACTGGATCCCGCTCGAGTTTTAATTTAATTTTCTGCTGGTTGATAGCCAGTTTTCTGTTCTACTTCCCAAACGACCACTAGAAGTTTGACCGAACGGAATCCAAGTTTTTCCCCCAGTAAAGACTTGAATAAAAGAGGATCAAAGCTTGTTCTAAATTACTTTTTAAAGGAATTACAAGATGTTCAATGAATAAAGAACAAAGCCCGATTACAAAGGATCGACGTCACAAAAGACATGCCGCATTCAATAAATCACAATATAATAATAACTTTCACGTGGGTCAGCGACATACTTTGACTTTTGCAAAGAAACTAAATCTTTTTTAATACTCTTTTTCAGTTGCCAAAGAACCAAACTTTGTTTCGTCCTCGTGACAATACAGTGTATTGATTCCGTGTTACGACATTGCTGTTCATACTGTAATTGTTTTTTTAGGTTCGACGAGAATTCAGAAGAGAATTGAGAAACATGCGGACTCGAAGAGACCCTACTCTTAGCCGTTCTCAAGTCTCTAGCCACTCCAATCAAGAACAACGAACTTTGAACGGAAATCGTGAAATGAAAGAGTTGACCTAGAAAAACTTGTAGATCTAGAAACGACTGTGGTAAAAAACCAAAAAACTCTGGTCGACTTAGAAAGGATAAAAAGCTAAAGCAGCCTTACAGTAGGCCTAAGGTTCCGCTTGTTATACACAAAGACAATTTGGTCCTTTTTCGTAATACGTCTGTGTACATTAAACTCAACACATGGCAATCAGTTCTGTAGTTGAGGTATCAGGATGTAGTTTCGATAGAGACCAATGGCGGACATCGTTAGATACTAATATCTGCAACAAGAAAAAGAAAAAGTCGCAACATTTGTCGATAGCAAACAAGCAAACACAAAACATGAAACCAATGACAAAGATTGTAAAAACAACAAAAAGGCCCAAGCACTAGTGTAGAACAGCCCGCGTGCAGACGCCAGTCTCCACTCAGGCAATCTAATAGGCAATGCGCAGACTAGTACAGAAAAGAGTTGATGACAATATATAATATATTTAATGTGTAATATATTTAATATATACTATATGTCAATATATAATATATATGTATTATATAGATAGCCACAATGCTACTCCAACATTAGTAATGGGAAGACCTTACGAAGTCTTTTATGATGATACGAAAGACAAGAAAACGACAGCATGAACAAGGCCGACTCCAATCGGTTTTGCATGAAGACACACAAGCTTTCTGTTCTCAAAGGATTCTTAATAAAATACTACATACTTGGTTCTAACTGTTCAAATGTTCAAAAAGTAATGCTGTTAGTGAGGTCTATAAAGCCATTTGCGTTTAATTTGTGTGTTAAAACAAAGTACAATAAATGAATGAAGTCTAAAGAAACAATAACGACATGCAATTCACTTGACAGGTGTAAGCAATATCTAGTGCAAACATCTACAAAGTTAATACGTGCGCTCAGATTGATTATTACGTGTGTTTGCTTTAGCCTACTCAAATATGGATGGAAGTTGTTATAAACAGGCTGTTGGAAACCGAGGTGCGTTGGGAGAAATCTCAGTCCAGCAACCTTCGGTCTCATGTTTGTACTGATCTGCCCTTGATTTCTACAGTGCAAACACGGGGTCTGTATTTTATTTCTTAAATGATTATTAATTGTATTTAAACTGATTTCTACGAGATACTTTGTTCTTCTGATGCACATACATCGACTTTAAGTTTTCTTCCACTTCCAGCAAGCAATTTCTGGAGCCAGTTATTCAAACCCGGTATTCAAGACTTCGTCAAGAGAGCTTTCTTATTTAAGATTTTTGCTCAACAAAAATTCAGACTTGCCCACAAACATACACTTATTTTCACATCAGTAGTTGCAATCATAATAAGTTACAAATTAGATTATTTATGCTATTTTAAGTGTCTTGCTCCAATCCTTGAAATTTATTATACAATTGAAAATAATTGAAAACAATTCTGAAGTTGTACATCGTGGGAAATTTCGAGAATGCTGACGTTTCAAACTCTACAGTCCTTCATCGGAACACACATCGATAATAAAAATGAAGGTTTAGCTACTTTCTACAATGTACAATTTAAAAATTTAACCAAACTGTACCAAAATTGCCAATAAAAGTTGGAAAATAAATGGTGAAACTTTACTCAAAAGTTTTCGACATAGATGTCATCAAGTGGATAAAATTCAAACAGCTCTTCTTGTCGCTAAACAAATGAAAGCTTTTTCAGTCCTTTTAATACATTTTCCCCACTAGTATTACATAAACAACTACAGTTTTAGCTATTATAATGCATTGTTTTCCGCCTATTTCAATCTTATCCACCAGAAGATAAGAACTTTATCGTGGAAATGTCCGTGTGAAGTTACTTTAGTAACAACAACGGGTTAAAAGATTGTCTATAACAAACAAATTACGCAGAAAATCAGAGATGCTTGTTTTAAAGTTCATATGTTATAAAAACCAAAATGCGAAGTTAGACACTTTATTGTACTGATTAAATTAAAAACATGATGTAGCTAGCGAAATATATGGTTATGAATCGAATCAAGGATGAATATAAAAAATGTCATGGTCTTGGTAACAAAAACAACAGTTGTTTTTCAACTGTACTTCCAGCACTCTATTCACTGTATCAAATTGGTAAAAAACATATTTAAGAAAAGGTGCACCTTTGAAAGTATGAGCAATCGCTTTAATATGAGTTCCAGACACTTCTTTTACAAAAGAGTGCGAGTGCAAGCCTTTGATTGTGGTTGAAATTTAGTTCATAGGCCACTTGAAGAGTTAAGTGTAGGTAGTTGATCTCTAAACCAAACAATCAGAGCCTCCTATCCGGAATGCTCCACAAACATTTCAAATATCTTCCCACGACCGTTCCAGTTCCGGTTTCATTTTTAGTTTATCAAGAGCATAGTTAGCGTAGGCTAATCCTGCCACCGGGTATGCAGCGACACAGCAACTCCAGTAAGTTATTTTTTTTAACTTATGTAATTAATACATAAATGAATACATGTAAATATATGTCACGCGTATTTAAAAACGTCTTAAATATCCAAGGTCATAATCCCGGGGGGGGGGTTACTTCGGGGTCAAAAGGGTAGACGTAGGGATGACCGTCGAAAAAGTCCCCAAAATACCCTAAAAAATACCAAGGAATTTCTCTCCATTTTAAAATTACACTAAAAAATACCAATTGAAATCTGAAAATTTTTTCTGGGTAGCTAGCGGGTCGGCGCTATATCCCCTTGTGTTGCGCTGAACGTGATATGCAGTAAATAAAGGCGCGCACATAATAGGTAGTTCGCCAAAGGACTTTTGTCTTAACTTCTTATCACTAATCAGTACACACGTTTGCTAAAGCACGGGACTGCAAGCAGTCCAATAGCTTGGGGTTTTTCAACCCTAAAAAATACCAGGCTCTTGGTTTAACACAGGATTTCTTTTAACAACCCATAAAAAATACGACGGTCATTGTACCAACCCAATATAGGGAGTAACCCTCCCCCCTGGCTGTAGTTAACCTGATTATTTTGACACAGCTTATACAATTTACAGCAAGTACATTGTTTACATATTGAAATGATGACCAAATATATCTAAATAACGTAGAATGTGATGTATGTAACAGATACTGCAAATTGTACAACTAAATGATATGTTTTTGCAAATATCTTGAAGGATATGCATATGTTCGAATTCAGTGAGAATTAAGGAAACTTGCTGTAGTTTTTATATGTAGTTTCTTTCAATAACAAAAGAAATCAAAAGCAAACAATATTTTGTCACAGAATTTTGACATTTGTACAGTAGGTATAACTGCTGCATAAACCTATGTGCTATGGATTCAGTTTAAAGGCTGTCTTTGGTATGTATGTTTGGGCATGTGTTTTTTGTGTGTCATATAGGTTAGTTTATATATGTGTATGCTTTTTTTATGTCGAGAAAATGAGGTGGCGATGACTATGTTCTTTACTGATTTAAAAAGAATAGTTCAGAAGCTCTGATTAAATTTTGTAGACTCTAACAAAGTAAAAATTGTTTTGCTTCCTTATTGGTGTCGATTTCTTAAATTCTGGGTTCCTTTTGAAACTACACTACAGTATAGCTAAAGATGTCACATTGCTAGCAACATTTCTGGCAAAACATGTTTGATATACTAGCCTTCTGCTATTTCCTTCAAACGCATTATGAGTCTTTGGTGAATTCAGGATAACTTTCAAGACAATTTAAAAAAGTATCACCTTCTTCATGGTGGCAAGTACAAAACAAGGCATGGAGGAAACTTATAAAATTTTTCATCGGGATATATAGTTTTAGGTTATCTGTTATTAACTGCCTGAAAGATAATTATTCTAAGAGCGCATGTTGGATATGAGATGGTAAATAGCCAAAGAGGCATGTAACACTGAGTTGGCCACAAATAATCTCATATCCAACAAGTGCAAGTGGAATAATTGTTTTATTAAATTTTTTTAGTTTTCCAATCAAAAGCCAACTTGAGGCAAGAGAGCCAATAATATAGTTATTTGCCTCCAAATGCAAGTTGCGAGTCTGATTGTAACCAGCATAAGAGTATTTTGATTTTGTTTCCTCATTTGTTTGTTTCTATCTCATTTACAGAAATATAATGTTGAAAACCTGCTTTTTGCTACTCTGTTAATTCTTTTAACAGTAGTTGAGGGAGCTGGAACACTAGTACTTCAAACAGCCAGCTAATTTCAGAAGATGTAATAGTGAATATTACTTTGTGAAAAGCCAGATCGTTGTACTTCTAAACCTATTGCTCTCAATCGACAGTGAGTATGTTAGCCTATCAAATGATTGCAGAATTTATGAAGGTATGTTTCTGACCAAGTTTATATGGCTTCCAGTTCCAACACTGCATTTTGAAATTTTTTTTTTATTACGCGGAGGAGGATAGGGGAGCAGAACCGTAGTTTTAGCACTAAGTGATTTTAGGGACATCTAAGTTCTCCTTACTTAACACTTGCAATAAAAGTTAGAAATTAGGATTGAACAAATAAAGCAAACTGCTAATGATGAAAAGTAAAATTCTCCCAAACTTGTTCACTGAAAAGTATGGACTCTACTGGAAAATTTACAAATACAACTCAGACTGCAAGGGTTAAAGTGTTGTTCTTTGTCTCTCTCCCTAGTATTAAAGAATAAAATTAAAGTAAAAGTTTATTACTTTAAAGTTATTCGTTAACACTAGGGACAGAGACAAACAACAACACTTTAACCCCTGCAATCCCATTCATAATTACAAGCGCTGTAGAAATTTCCCAATAAATTCCTTCTGAATATAAAGCTCTATAAAAAGGAAATAGGCCCACATGAATAAAAATATTTTTTTTGACCCCTGGGCAGGATTGCCTAATGGCTGGTTAATTTAAACCCTGGGTTAAACCAAAATTATAGCAGAAAGGCTTACGGTTCTATAAAATACTGTATGGATTTTCAATGAAATTCCAAAGTTGCAACTCAAATCAGTCTCTGTTAGGTTGGAAACAAGAATGTAGGTTAGACATTTAACCCTGAGTTAATACTATAATTGGTCTTTGAACAACTGACCCCGGTAGGGTTTGAGTTGAGGATGATTAGACTAAGTGTTTTAGGTTCTAACATCAACTTACTTAACACTGTTCAATCAGTAAGTTTATCAAAACTGGATGAATACAAATAGAGAGGGAGGAAAAGTGCTGTAACAAAGTAACATAAGTAATTCTAGATTTGGCCTCTGTCACTCTCACAGGTTATTTCTCCAGACAGTAGCCTCCCACTCCAACTTTCTGCTTAACCTTTCCTTCTGGCAAGATTTTAATGAGTAAATGTTGACTTTGGTGTATATGTTTGCATTGTAAGTGCATGTATCATACCTTGATCTCCCTAATGACAACACCTAACGTTATCATTTTGATATATTAATTCTGTTTGATGGGCAGATACAACAAGCAATTATAAATTATTTATTTGATTGCTGCAGTATGCAAAAAATATAATAGACAGTAAATCAGTTGTACATGCCAATATTGCTGCTGATAAAATATTGAGCTCCTTGTTTCACAAGAGCACCATACTTTTTAGCAAAACACCTATAAATTAAGATAAAGAAAACCTAGCTGTTACAAGCACAAAACGGTGTTACCAAGAACTTTACTGTGAAGCTTTATATTTTGCTGGTACGACAATTCCAGTACAGTAAATAATGAACTGTTAATTTGAAAAATATGCAAGACAGCTGTTAATAACTGGTATTATCTGTATTGCAAAGAGATGCTCCAATGCTGAAACAGTACATGAGACATGCCATAAAGAATAAAAGACTATATAGCATATATACTAGTAGTTCTTAAACAGAGTGAAGTGCTGTCTGATGAACAAGGCGTGCATGGGTAAAGTTCCCCTACCAGATTCTAAATTGTTTGAATTAGCTTTCTGTGAATTTGGTCAACGCTTTGGTTGCATAATAAAGAAGAAAGAGCCATAAAAGCACATTGCCTTCGTTTCGAAAGCTCGTTGAAGCTCTCGGATGCTTGGTGTATGCTTCCTTGCTGTGAATTTGATGCATTGTTCATAACTTATTTAACCTTTCTCTCTAAGACAACTCGTGTCGATCGCACTGACTCCTAACTTCATTTGACGAAAAGGATACCAACAAACAACTACACAGAAGCTGATTGTCTTACAGTGGCCAAGCCAACCATATATTGAACAACAGAAATACCGGAAGCAAGAAGCCATGAATTCACTCTCCAGATTGGCTTTGAGAGGCCAAACACCATATATGGAAAATAGATGGAAAACCGGAAGTAAATATCAAGTTTTTCTGCTGGAACTGAGAGACTGAGCGATATTGTACATATATTTGTATATTTGTTATGACCTGTCCAGCTCAGTTACCTGAACCCTAAACCATATCTTAACTCTTGCTAAAGTTGAACATATTCCTGAAGATATTTGCAGTAAACACAAGTGCAGATCCAGGAACTTAGAGAGGAGGTGGGAGGAGGGGAGGAGGGGGGGGGGGGGGGGGGGGG
>JAOBRD020579581.1:0-14925 GCA_027575215.2 Hydrozoanthus sils
GTCTTGGGTTGTTTTGGTTTAGTTTTTGGCATCCCGCTCGTGCCGTTCAGACCGGGTTGGAATTGTCAGATTTTCCCTGCAATTTTCCTCCCCGTTACATTTTGGTATCAGAAGTGGGATGTAAGTGTAATTTTTGTGGCTCAGGAATTAAGAAACTTTGGCGAATTTTTGCAGAAAAGTTTTGGAGTAAGATTCGTGAGTCTTTTAGGTCAGATTATCAATGCGTGACACGGGTAATCATATGAATTTGATTTCGCATTTTTGGATTTAAAAAACGGTGTGCAGAAATTCAAGAGATTGATAACAACTAAGAGATCAGAGTCAAAGAAATGAACCCACGATTCATTCTGTGGATGGGTTCAACCGCTTTCTCTAGGGGCTTCATCGTTCACCCTTAAATCGATGAAGAATGCTTGCTTTAAAATCATGGATGCTCTATATTGCAATGCCCAATAATCAATAATTAACGAATTTTTGTTAACTAAATGAACACAAACAATCTTGCTACTACTAAGCAAGTAAATATTTTGTCGGCACATATGCAAGACTTGGATAGCCTGCAAAACAGATGTTGTTTTCTGGTGAGTCAGAAATTCTTAGAAAAAAAGATTTGAAAAAGAAGTTTTCTGAATTTTCTGTGATTTTAAAATGAAAAAAGTAAAACCTGTGCCCACAAGAGAAAACAGTTGAGCTCATTGCCACGTGAGGACAGGTATGTATTCCGACATCTAGCAGTCAACAAAGGTGACTTTTGTCTGATTGGCTGAGACAACTCGCTGTCACCTTTGTTCTAGCAGTCTTGATTAGAGTATATCTAGAGGGTATTTTATTTGGAATGGGCTATTTCCGCTTCATTCTGGAGTAGGGTATGGTTTTTGACCTAAAGGTCTGGGATTGGGTATCAGTTTAAAATTATCGAAGGTCTTGGATAGGTTCGAGGTTTTGAGCTCAGGGTGGCACACCCCTACCCTTACATTAATAGTTGCCCCCCCCCGCCCCTCCCAGACAGAGAGTTCAACCAGTTTAAGTAAAACTCGTTCAGAAAGTTTGCCGCACATGCTGAGCTCTCTGCCTCATGCTGCAATAAGCTCGACCATTTCTTTTCAATCTCATACGTACAGGCCATACTTAAACAAAATCAAAATTATGAATATTGAGTGTGTTTGTGCCAGTTGTTCTGCACTGTAAGGCTATATATAATAATTAAGTAGTCAGAACAAATAAAGTTTGATGGCTCTAAACATGCTAACCATTTTCTCTCGGAAGTAGCAAATGTAGGGAGTTATTCCTTTAACCATACCAGTACCAGTTTTGTTGGTAAATTCTCCCAACTGGAGCCATACTTTTCATTGATCAAGTTTGGGAGAATTATACTTTTCATCTCCAGTAGTTTCCTTTGTTTAATCAATTGTCATGTCATTAGAAATTGTCTTATTTGTATTTTTTATGTTAGGAGAAAATGGATGTTGATCACTAGCTGGGACTGAAACCTACGTTTAATTGAACCTTTTCTTTAACATCCAAAATTATCATTTTTTTCTTGCATTATCTGTAGAGGTGATATGAAGTTCTTCGCACAACTAACAACGGAAGTGGAGACAGAAGGTACTGTTCTGCTGACTGTTTGGCTTCACTTCTGTTTAAAAACTCATTCTGAATTCTCTCAACCTTTATAATACCTCAGTTATCTTCCTGTTGTAATTTCCAAACTTCAAAAAGACTTTTGACAATGTGAAAATATCGAGTTCCCATATATTCTTTGATAATGAAATCTATCTTTCCAGACAATAAAACAAATATTAGGTGTATAGTTTTTTAAAAAAACTTGTAAATGCATCAGCGAGTGGTTATAAACTTGAAGTATGATGTGATAAATAAATTAACTTCACCGTGAGATGATAGGAAAAACTGACGTTTCGAGCATAAGCCCTTCGTTTGGGCATCATATGTCAGCTTTTTCTATCACCTCACGGCCAAGATAATTTGTTTATCACATCATACTACAAATAAAACAAATAGTCTTAAGTATGTAGATCCGGTTCAAGGTTTTAATTAGTTTTATTTATATGTTGTAGTGATCCTTGCAAAAAACTAAAAATTTCTTCTGGCAAGTTTTAGTGCATCCCAGAGCTAATACTAATAAACTACTTTTTAGAATACCTTTAGATAGATTTTGTGGACTTAATTTAGAGCCATGAAAAACACTCGCCGCTGGTATATTTGATTACACTCAATATAGTCTGATAAAGTTTTCAAAAATGTATTATTTTTATTTGAACTAAGCATGATATCAAAAATAAATACAACTTCAATCCTAGGAAAGCAAAATGCAGTTATTATGGGTCGAAAGACTTGGGATTCAATACCTGAAAAGTTTAGACCTCTCCCAAAGAGACTGAACATAGTACTAAGCAAATCTTTGAGGTAAGTTGATATCCAAGGCTCAGTTGTTCAAAGGCCAACTAACACTAACCCATGGTTAATTTTTAACCTTTGTTCTTAATTTCCAACCTTGCATCGACTAATTCAAGCTGTAATTTTGGAATTGACAAGTTTTTTTTTAAGGAAAATCTAAATTTTCATAAGAACTGCATACTTTAATTTTCTTAGGAAAGAAATCATTGCATGACTTTGGTTTTAACTCAGAGTTAAAGTAATTGAGCCTTGAACAACCTGGCCCAGTAACTTCCGTACAGGACAAGGAGGTTTTGAACCCTCTTACTCCCAAGTAAGACCTCCTAAGTTTGCTTCTAACACCCCAGACCTTCCCCGTCATGTAGTAAAAAGTATGAGTACATAATTCATTGGACTTGTCAAACCCTGACTTGTAAGTACAGCATTTAGTGTAAATCTCTTTTTCAAAAACAAAATAATGATACTGAAAATGTGATAAAAATAGTTATGACTGTGATTTTTAACTCATTTCAAATTTAGCACTGCCCCAGAAGGTGCCGATTATTTGTGCTCCAGTTTTCAATCAGCACTGGAAGTTCTTAATCAGCAGGTGTTGTCAGAAATGATAGAGCAGATTTTCATTATTGGTGGAGAATCAGTGTATAAAGTAAGTAAAAAGCTTCACTATCAAGATCGAAGTAATGGTAGCCAGCATAGAAAGAGTCTTCATCTAGATGATAACAGTTTAGAAATTTTTATAAATGTTTACCAAGTTTTTGTGTATTGAAATGTCATATGAAAGCATTAAACTCATTTAAAAAATAATACATTTTGTACTAAGATTTTGTTAGCTGCATCCCATAGATGGGCTAGTACTTATCCCCAGATGTGTTAAGCAGATGTGAAACTTTGACTCCCTCTGGACAAGACTTTAATCCATCGCAGTTTAGCCCCCAGTAGAGGCCGGTTCTTGTAAATAATATACAGCTGAGTTGACTGGAAAAAGTTAGGTAAAGTGTCTTGCTCAGAGACACAACACAGGGGTCTGATCAGTGCTCAAATTCACAATTCTATAATTATGAGTCAAACATGCTAACCACTTAGCCATTGTGCCACTGACAAGAGCAGGGTTTCAATTAATTTTTTAGGGATATGGCTAAAAAATTTATGCAGCAGCTAAAAAAGTTGTCAATACAGAAAGCCTCAGCTAACCTTACTTGGTACACACATGCACTCCCTTCACCCTCTCTTCTCCCTCCCCTCCCCAACAAAGAAACACACTTAGAATTTCAATGAAAACTTTTAAGCCTGTAGTTGTTAAATGAAACCAGAAAACTTTAACTATAAGTTCATTTAGAGCGCTAGCATAATTTAGTTTCTTTAGAGTTGGTTATCCAATCCTGTCTTTAGATTTTGCTTCATAATTTATGTAGTTGCATTGGTCATCAAAGCTGGAGTCACTCTAAAATTGCTTTTGCAAAAGCCTTTGAAGCTAGGGAAATATTCCTGAAAGTCAAGAGAGCATCGGTGAAATTTGCCATTTATCACCCTTATTTGAAATGTTATAAGTCAGAATAATTGCTATTTTTAATTCCTTTGGTAAGGTGATTTACCAGCATTTGCTAAAGATGCTTCAACTTCACAATTTTTTTGTGGAAAATATAGGTTGTTAAATCTCTGTATGTGCATGGGTTAAAAATTCAGACAGTCACTTTTGATATAACTTTAGGCTTGTTCAGTTTCTCCACCCCTTGCTGACTTTTGTCAATTGTATAACAATTTTATGTTTATGTTTTTAGGAGGCAATTGAGCACACCTCCTGTCAAAGACTATACTTGACGCATGTTTTAAAGGACTTTGATTGTGATGCCTACTTCCCTGAGTTTGATAAAACCATATTTACACCTGTTAGGTGAGAGTGGTAATTCTTAGACCAAAAATAGTAAATAGAATTATTATTATTATTATTATTATTATTATTATTATTATTATTATTATTATTATTATTATTATTATTATGGGCAGTATAATGTAAGGAGGCCTCCTTAAATCAAAACAACAAGGCACAGTTGTGTAGCTTGTCAATTCTATCTAAGCCTAAAACAAAATAACTGGTAAATGAATAAGTACTGCTATTATTGGGTCAAGATTTTGACCAGTTCATAGTTCCTACACAGTCAGAACTTTGAAACGCCATGCTGTGTTAAGTGTACTTGAGATCACTGACTTTTGCATTTCTAGCAAGATCTTATCTGCTCTGGCACCTACAAACTCTTTAATGCTATCTAAAGTCTCTATTGACACTCCTCCGAGCATGTCCATGATTATGTTGTGCTGGATAATTATTTCATAGTTGGGGTACTGTTGACGCATTTCCAAACTGAGTGGCGTTGTACTTTGATGTTTTTTTCCTCTTCCTTAGAACTGTCTTCTGTTTGCTATCCATGGGCAGCTCATTTCAAGGAGTAGCTCTTTCTTCTTCTGCCTGTCCATGACTCTTGCATTGATCCGGTTTGCTCTTACTTATGTCTTCTCTGCATACATGGGCAATTCCCAGAGGGCACTTGCTCAATCATTTTTGTACTCTGGCTCTGCTCTGGTGTTATTGGTGAGCACCAAGAAGGCACACTTTCTAAATAGTCCATGTCGCAGAGCAACTCGAGGAATAGAATTTTGAGAGCTGAGTTTTGTCTGGCCATATACTTGTTCTGCGCTAGTGCACCACATCCACTGAGAAAATGAGGGACACTCTCTGCAGCTTTTCCACACATCCGACAGTTGACATCTGTGTTGTTTCTTGTGTTTGTCTGGTATTGTTGGTAAATCCTGGTAGGGAGTAACTGTGGGTAGAGTTTGTAGATTCCAGCCACTGTGTGCATGGGCGCAGTTTTCCAGTGGTGCAGCCAGCTGAAGCAGCCAATCATGTCCATGTCATCCCACCTTGCTTCCATCAACTTTCCTTGCCATTTCTGATGGCATACCTCTTGAGTGCTGCTTTCTTCTTCCTTGATCTTCATTGCAGACCTGACTTTCTCTCCAGGTATCTCTTCTTCCTCGGTATGAGCAGTTGGGCACAGATGGCTTAGGGTGAGATAAATTCCTCTTTCCGCAGCATATCTTTCTGCATCTTTCTTCAAAGATGTTTTCTGGTTCTTTCACATTTTTCCTCAAACTCTCGCACCGTGCACGTAGTTGGGTCTTCACTTGTGTACAGCTTAATTGCAGTCTTCACCTTGATAGTCTTGTAAGTTGACTCTACTGGCTTGAGACCTCTTCCCCCATGGTAGGTAGAGTAAGCCCATTGTTCACAGGGGGTGGTAACTGCCATTCTCTTTTAGGATCTTGCAGCTCTCGCAGTCTAATTGCTGAAGCTCTGCAATGGGCCAGCTTTGAGTCGACATGGGTGGATTGATGCTACGGCTTTATGGTAATCCGACAGTGGGCTCGACTAGATTACAGCAAACCTTTGGAGGAAAACCATTGGCATGCTCCATAGGACCAGAGAGTCCTCTTGCTTGGAGTTTTCAAGCACTCCTAAGAACTTGTAGTTCTCTCCTTCCTTTAGACTTTCTATGATTTGAGACTCCCTGATGCACACAGCATTAGGGCAGCTGTCCAGGACTCCTTTCTTTATGCGGGCAACAGCACACTTCTTCTCATTGAATTCAAACCCTACATCTGCCATAGCTTCCTTGGTTGTCTTTAGGACTCTGTCGATTTTGGTACTCGATGCCGTGTAGATCTTCATATCATCAATATACAGGAGATCGCTGATTTACCCATTTATGGGCTTCAACAGCTTGTACCCTTCAGAAGCCTTCAGCTTCCATGATTTAGGGTTGAGTGTGAAGAGCCTCGGGCACAGGGTGTCACCCTGTGGGAGTCCTTTGTTAAAATGGATGACATCAGATGTTTCCAATCCTTGTCTTGTTCTAACTGTTATTTTCGTGTTCCAGCTCTGACATAGCCTCTTTATCGCATTACACGACCATGATGGAAATTTGTGTAGTGACATCATCTCTTGCAACCACTCGTGGCTCACACTGTCAAATGTCTTCCTTACGTCGATCCAGGCCATGCTCATGTTCTTCCTGCTGTTTCTGCTGTCCCGACAGACCATTCTGTCAACCAGTAGATTGTCTGTTGTCCCGTTGCACTTCGACTTTGCTCCCCTTTGTTCTCCTTCTAGTAGATCATGCTCCTTGAGGTGTTTGTCTATTGGAAAAAGCAGGCATGAGGTGAACCACTGGTACTGATTGTTGAGGCATGTAATGGGCCATTGGTTCTGGCTAGAGAATTCACCCGACCTCGGTAGTAAACAAGATTTCCCTCCTGTGAACCATTTCGGGTATTCCTTATCCTACTGCGGTAGCCTGGAAACTAGCTGCAATCCCTTTATGTAGTGGCTCGCCCTTTTCCACCAGTAGTTCACAATGTGATCTGGTCTGGGGGTGCTCAGGTTGCATTTCCATTTGATGTCATGAGCGCACTTGACTGAGTCAAGCTCAAAGTTCTCTTGTGGAGGGACTGGGACGGGTTTGGTAAATGCGTGCTGTACATCTTCTAGCCAGCAGCGTTAGAGTTGGTGGTATTAGCGGGCTGCTCCCAGAGGTTTTCAGTAGCTACAAGCTTCTGTGATGTTCTCAAAAATTCCCTGCTGTTCTTCACTCCCCTTCCCAGTTGGCTTTGTGTAGCTTGGTTTGTTGCTTTCTGGATTGCTTTTTATGATCTCGTTGAAGCAATCATAGACACTTCCCGGATCTACATGAAATTTGTTGTTCAATGATCTTGTTTCCTCCTGTTTCTGCTTTTGAACAAATCCTCTCTTCATTTTCCCGATTTCTGATTTTTTCCGTTCGATGTAGGCCACTAGATACTTTACCGCATTCTCTCTCCAATATCACTCTGTTCCTCTTTGCTTTTTTGTGATTTTTTTGTTCTTATTTATTCTATCCAGCTCCGCGGTCGCTATAGAAATTATTTTCCTTAATTCAGTGGCTTGTGCAATGAAGGCTTCTTTCATCTTTTCACTAGTTGTTTTCCTTTTTTCTGATACCTGATTTTGCTTTCTCTTTTCTCTGTTTAACAAAAATGCCACAACGACTGAATACAGAATACAATTGGCCAGCCATAAATACCCAAAGGGATTTGTGGCTGGGTTGATGGAATGTTCTGCTTCGCGCCTAATCAGTGCATCAATAGCGGCGTTGATGTTATTAATGTCTGTCTGGGTGGGCCTTTGTTTGATTCTCGTGTCAATGTTTCTGTGTCCAAAGTCACCAGTAATTGGGCTAATTGAGGAGAAAATTGTTGTTGCACCGTCCAAGATGTTGCAGGCATAAGGGTTAAGGTCCATCATCATTATTATTATTATTATTATTATTATTATTATTATTATGTGTCCATTCCTTATAGGCTCAGGCTAGAAAAGATGTTTGCCTGGTTTATAGTCATGACTGGGTCACAACAAGTCACCAAGGGTCCCAGGTCTCTCTTTTCTTTGTTCTTACAATGGAAGTCCCCAACAATGCTGTTTTCTGGATAACTTTCCACCTCGCATTCTAGCCAATTCAATTTTAATGTACTCTTTAAAGCTGACTGACAAGGCCCCAGTAACTACTGGCACTACAATAATTTTTCGAATGCGCAAGACTTTTGCAATTTTATCTTTCAAAAGTTAGTTTTTCTTTAACTTCCCTAGTTCTTTATCTTTCACTATTATTTTTGCTAATAATATTACAGTTGGAAAAGAGAGCAACTCTTAACACTTTGTCAGATTCTATACCAGCAAAACTGTTCATTACACAGTTTTTCACATTTTGGTTTTCTTTTGTTTTTGTTTTCCACACTTTTATTATTCACACTTTCATTTGTATAAAATCAACCTAGAGCTTTTCTTATTTATATTTGATAAATGGTGATAATTGTTGACGAAACATCATGTTTTCATAGTGTTAATAATTATTGTCAAGTATTATTATTTTTATTATTATTAATATTATTATTATTATTATTATTATTATTATTATTATTATTATTATTATCATTATTATCATAATTAATGTCATTACACTCACACAGTCTGCACAGCAAACTTATATTTTGTTTACATGTACAGTAATTGAATGGTTGACGGGAAAAACAATTTTCAGTGACACCTGGAAAAAACATCTGATTAGTACCATGATTTTTACATCAAAGTAACTTCTGGTTTTAGACAATGAGCATGATTACTTCAAATTATAACCCACCCAATAATTTTCGTGCAATCTCATTGGATAAAACACATGACGTGGTACAAAATCGCAAGTAGGTTATCAGCGAATATACCCCTTCCAATTTGATAACTGCCTTGCGATTTTGTCGGCCATTTTTAATTAAAACGACAAACGTTATTTTTCAAATTTTGAACAAGTTTAAATTGATAGACAAAAAAATTAATCGTTTCCCTGAGTCTAACGAAGATTACGATATACCAGCCGCCGGAAGGGGTTTATTTACTAAATATAGTCATATTTTACAGTGATCCAAAGATAAACGGAAAAGAACAAGAAGAGAAAGGAATTCAATACAGATTCCAAGTTTACGAGAGACAGAGTTTACCCAGCAATGGAGTTTACTAAATAGAAGCAAAGCAAGTGACAGTGTCCACGGGTGATGCCCTCCCTAGTACAGACTCATTGTTTCCATTAGTCCAGTCCAAGAGACAATTTGGGCCAATTTGATCTTAGTTTTTGTAAAATTTGTTTTCACTTAGTTGGTACATGCCCTGGAGAACCTGCAAGAGTCACAACATTTCACACTGTTTCATTTTTCAGGCAAGAAAAACACGAAATTTAAGTTATTGTTAAGCAAGGTCATGATTGTGATGCAGTGTAGCGTCATAAAAATTCTGAATTGTAAAGTAGCATTGTGGTCAAAGCTACTAGAACACATCCTTTGGACTGATCTCTTCTAAACCACTATCTCTATTAAAAGTGTTAGGGTCTTTATATCTAAAAGCTTAATCCTTTCTTGAGCCTGAGTAGTTTATTAGACTGCTTCGGTTTCTGTAGTGCAAAGCAGATGAGAGTCTTTGACTCCCCCTGAACAGGACACTAATCTATCGCAGGTTAGTTCCCAGCAGAACTGGTACTCGTTTATACAGCTGAGTTGACTGGAACAAGTTGGGTAAAGTCCCGGGTGTAGGGGAGTACTTGACAAAAGTTTGGGTAGGGGGTGCCGCCTAAGCTTTAAAACCCTGACCCTGTTTATGACATATGAGTTTTAGTTTTGTATACCCTGTTTATGATTATTGTAACAAAGTGACATCCCTGTTTATGATAACTGGAACAGGACCGGGACACAATTTATTGATTAACTGGACTTGAGTTTTGACCAGAACAGTGAACAAGAGAATAACAGCGTCCTAAAGAACTTTCGGAACGAGTAATTTAATATGCAGCAAACTGGCCGTCACATTCCGCGGCGCTGATAGCCACATGTAACATGACTATCCTTTATTTGCAAAAAATATATATATTTGTTATATAATTATATAATTTTCTATTTTTGCAAACCGCAGTGGCCTTGGTTATTGTATAAACAGTGGTACACTAAGTTTTTGACATAAAGAAAATTATTTGTTATCTTTGGAAAAGACAAACTACGCCTCTGATCGAACAAAAAACCTGAAAGGTCTAATCTGGCGTTGATCTGTCTGGTCTGGTTCTGGTCCCTATCAACCCTGAATTTTTTCTAAGGAGGAGAACAGAGGTACCTTGCGGTTTCTGGCCTTGCTTTCAATAAAAACGATTCGAAAACTTTAAGTATCTTCAAGATGAGGTTTGCCTCTTTCGAGGACTTTGTTCTAGTTTGTTCAAGGTCCTCTTCATTTGTTTCACTTTCTTCAAGAGGAAGTTCGGCTAATTCAAGGACCTTGTTCCTGTTCAAGGCCCTCTTCATTTGTTTAACTTTCTTCCCGAAGAGGTTCGTCTCAGTCAAGGACCTCTATCCTTTACAAGGTCCTCTACATTTGTTTAACTTTCTTCCAGAGGAAGTTCGTCTAAATCAAGGACCTTTTTTCTGTATAAGGTCCTCTTCATTTGTTTCGCTTTCTTCCAGAGGAAGTTCGTCTCATTCAAGAACTTTGTTCTTGTACAAGGCCCACTTCATTTGTTTCACTTTCTTCCAGAGGAAGTTTCGCCCAATCAAGGACCTTGTTCCTGTATAAAGTCCTCTTCATTTGTTTCACTTTCTACCAGAGGAGGTTCGTCTCAATCAAGGACCTGTTTTCTGTACAAGGTCCCCTTCATTTAATTCACCTCCAGAGTAGGTTCGTCTCAATAAACCACCTCGCACCTGTTTTAGGAGTTTTATTGGTTTTTACCTCCTGCTTCCGGAAGACTTGGGTGCTGGTTGCTGTAACTTTAATGGCATGTATACAGCATAGAATGATTCAAAAAGTATGCGAAAGTTCAGTGAGAGATATAATTTTCACGGCAGCTGCTCCGATGTCAGAAAAAAATGTCTCTCCTTCCCCACAGATGCCTGTTTGTTGAACAAGGAAAGCAGATTTCTTACCGTCTTATAACGTGGTGTAAAACAACGTTTCCTATGAAGAAAAGAAAGATTCCTGCTTGATGAAAATTTACAGAGTACTGTTCGCCATTAATCTTAAGTGCTCGCTGCTCGAAAGAAAAATTGACAGCTGCTCAACTTGTTGCTTACAAAAATGAACACACTGCTCGCATGCTCGCAAGGACCTTTTGATATCCCTTACAGTGAGTTGGTGAAAACATGCTTTCCAACTGCACGTCCTTATCCAAAGGCTGTGATAATGCTGTGGACAGAGAGGTTCGTTTAAGTTTGTACTGAAATCCAACAAAGTGTAAAACGTCTTGTTTGTCTTCATGCCTTGTGTCTTTCGATCAAAACGAAGCTAAGTCGGGGCGCAGGATTGCAACGCAATGAGTTCTGGTTAAAGGCGAGCGAACCGGTAAATCGAGATTTTTACAAGATTTTGATTTTGAATTGCTGCTCTCCTATTTTGCTCGGTCCGCTCTGGAGCAACAATACAAAGAAGGGTTTTTTTTATTTTACCCAGATATTTAGACCGTATTTGTTGAATGACGTGAAGCCATTGTTACCGAAATCTCTACATTCGCCATATTTTCCTCGGTAGGGCCAATACCATGGTCAGCGCGTCCGCATGTATTTACCCCCTCCCCCAATCATTATAACAGCACTATCGCCGTCACTCCAGTCACACCAGAAACTGATCTTCGATGGACCTCCAATCATGGAATCGCAACCTGCATATTGAAATCCCTCTGTTGAGGAAAAGTTCCCCCCTAAAACTATATAACAGCTTCCGAGGCATTTGTCAGTGTTAGCTGAAGGGTGATTGTAGTTTCCTTGTAGTTCTGTAGCGTCATACCACCAATAACCGTCCTTTCTCATCCAGTTAGTGGAATCTGAGTTTGAAAACTTTGCAATTAAAACCCATCCTTTTCCATCGCGATACACCTGTGAAGAGTTGACAGACTATTCATTGAAATGTATTTTGAACCTATCAATCGTGATTACCGGTTAAAATCATACAGGTGTTTAAACAAAGAGGATCACTCGTGTCCAGATTTTTTAGAATATGCTCTCGCAAAGTCCTCGCGCGCTCATTCACACATCTGGTCCAAGTACACCTCGCCTCTAGTGCTTTATTTCCTGAGCTCGACTTGTGACAAGTCTAGGTTTTAAACTGTGTATGGCATCGCTCGTTATTAGAGCTTACAAACAAACAGAAAGACACCGATGCAAGAAGTTAAGGGAGATGATGATGTATCTTAGCGTTTTCTTCAGAATAGTAACATCTTTCCATTGTTATGGGAACAAACTCGGTTTTCAGGCCCCCATTTGTAAAAAAAACCTAAATTCTGCTATATTTCGATTCCAAGAACTTTCATCAATGTAATTAATCCTAACCTTTGTTTTTTTTTCGTTTTAAGAAGAATAGAAACAATGTCAACGTTGTAATATATTGTACAACTTCTGGTTTCACGAAAAACCTCGTTAATATAAAGTCTCACTTGGAGCCAGGAACCCAGTGGGTTGCTATGGCAACAAAAATTAGTAGCTTTTCTGAAGAAAACCTCGAGAGACATCATCAGCCCAAAGTTTGTTAAAATTCACCCAAAGGTTATGGATTAGCAGCGGATATAAAATCAAAGGTTCTATGAGCTACTCATTTATGGATTTTGGTTCAGAAAATCTTCGAAATTCTGGAAGAGAGTTTTCCGAGTTGTTTAATGGTGATGATGGTGAAGCATATGGGACGACCAATCCCTTGCGCGTAAGCTTGAAGCTTTGTATACATTTTGAAAAGGTAGCGGGTTTTCTAGGGGGCAACACAATGGGGAACGAAGAAATTGTTATTGTTGTTATGTCAATTTCAAATACCCACACCCTGGGGTAAAATTTACGGTCTCCTATCCCGCTCCGTCCAAACATTTATACCTGCATTATTCACCCTCACGGTTTGAGCTTTTCTGTTTTCCCTTATGTGTAGTCTTAGATACACCATGATTCAACATGAGTTGGGGTGCTTAGTTGTTGTTTTGATCCAAAAACAGAGAAGTATTTAGTTCTACTTGTTCTGGCAAACAATCTTTGCACTCAGAGGAAATGAACCTCTTAGGAAACGGTTTAGAAAAACGCAAGCAAAGCTTCGATTTCTCTCTAAAAACATCTTAGCTCATACTTTGTGTAGTTAAATGGTTAAATGCATACTGGTCTAAACAGTGTATGTTTTCACTTTGTAATCTTTGTAATATATATTGTGTTTCCGTAGAAAGAGTAGAGAGCAAGCCAAACACGATCTGGATGAATCACCCAACGAATCGTAGCGAGCATTCCGAAATACCGCTGGAAAAGTTACACGAAGATGCAAGCTCACTCACATGATGCAATGCAGTTGCAATCTGCTAACGGCTAACACGAAAAGCTCATGATACTATAACGTCTATAACTCTTTCATTTCGTGCTGCGCGCAAATGAATAAGAACGAAAAATTGCCTTGTGATGTCATATACCTCGAGAAACAAAATTAAATTTTAACAAAATTTTTTCAAAGCTATTCCTCACTTAGCAAGCTCTATCTATTAAGATAGTAATTTTTCTGTCACATACAATTTAAGAATATTCAGCCTTCACCTAATAAAAAGACGTTCTAATAAATTTAAGTTGTATAACCAGCGAGATGTATTCACTTACCGAATAATCGGTGCCCTCAGCGGAACAATATCTCCGCCAAAATATTGATCATTGAAATTCGTATCTAGGCAATAGAGACTCTGACATTAAATTAAGAGTTCAGATTAAACCGATCGGATGTTTATGAAGGTTCCGTTTATTCATATACACATGATAGCAGAACAAGAAAAAAATATGTTTCCGATTTATCAATGACTATGAACAAATACAACCGGGCATGCCTTTTTAAAATGATTTACGTCAAAACCCAAAATATCGATATCCGAGTCATGCCTGATTATGACCATGGACCTGTTGGGTTTTTTTTGGTATTTTAGTCAATAGTTAGTTCAAATTAAACCTGAACGTTTTTTGTTATGTCTTTTTTGTACACCCGCAAATTCAAGGTATGATATGCATAGAGGTTATTTTCTGCTTATCTATTTTAAAGCTCTTTCTATATTTCTCTATTGGTCGATTTGTCTGTTTCATTTGTATTTATCAAATTATCTATTCATTCATTCATTCATTCTTTCATTCATTCATTCATTCATTTGTTTAGTTAGTTATATATTCATGTTTCACTAATAATTTACTTAATTGTTTATTTATTTATCTGTATGTTTGTTTTTTATTCTTCTTTTGTTTGTTTGTCTGTTTTTATCATTATACGTTATATATAATTAGAAAATATAACTTTTTAAAGAAAAACTTCAATATCTGTAAGAACCGTACCTGCGTTAGCATCACATCCCGAACAAACAAATGTGTTGTAAAGCTTATAGTCTCAGGAGTAAAGTTTGTTCCCTTTCCTTTTCATGTTAAAAATAGCGACTGTAGTCTGTAGTCGTGAAGACATTTCGTATGTTTCATACAGATATATATAAGCTGACAGATTTAACTCCAGAATAAAGGTTTGTGCTTCGTGTACCAGAGTTACAAAGTCTCTTTGTTATACTATATTATTATGCAGAGGAGCAGAGACACAGAGGAACAGAGACAAAGAGGAATCACAGAGGAACAAGGCACAGAGGAACAGAGACACAGAGGAACCACAGAGGAACCACAGAGGAACAGAGACACAGAGGAAACACAGAGGAACCACAGAGGAGCAGAGACACAGAGGAAACACAGAGGAACAGAGACACAGAGGAACCACAGAGGAACAGAGACACAGAGGAAACACAGAGGAACAGAGACACAGAGGAACCACAGAGGAACAGAGACTCAGAGGAAACACAGAGGAACAGAGACACAGAGGAACCACAGAGGAACAGAGACACAGAGGAAACACAGAGGAACAGA
>JAOBRD020579581.1:15025-28044 GCA_027575215.2 Hydrozoanthus sils
CAGAGGAAACACAGAGGAACAGAGACACAGAGGAACCACAGAGGAACAGAGACACAGAGGAAACACAGAGGAACAGAGACACAGAGGAAACACAGAGGAACAGAGACACAGAGGAACAGAAGCCAAGAGGAACAGAGACACAGAGGAACAGAGAAACATAGAGACACAGAGGATCAGAGACACGAAGGAACAGAGACACACAGGAATAGAGACACACAGGAACAGAAACATAGAGGAACAGAGGAACATAGAGACAGAGGAACAGAGACACAGAGAAACAGAGAAACATAGAGACACAGAGGATCAGAGACACACAGGAACAGAGACACACAGGAACAGAGACACACAGGAACAGAGACACACAAGAACAGAGACACACAGGTACAGAAACATAGAGGAACAGAGAAACATAGAGACAGAGGAACAGAGACACAGAGAAACAGAGACACTGAGGAACAGAGACACACAGGAACAGATACACACAGGAACAGAGACACACAAGCACAGAGACACACAGGAACAGAAACATAGAGGAACAGAGAAACAGAGACACAGGAACAGAGACACACAGGAACAGAGACACACAGGAACAAAGACACAGAGGAACAGAAACACGGAGAAACAGACACGGAGGAACAGAGACACAGAGGAATAGAAGATCAGAGACACAGAGGAAAGGAGACACAGAGGAACAGAGACATGGAGGAACAGACACGGAAGAACAGAGACACAGAGGAATAGAAGATCAGAGACACAGAGGAAAAGAGACATAGAGGAACAGAGACACGAAGGAACAGAGACACGAAGGAACAGAGACACACAGGAACAGAGACACACAGGAACAGAGACACACAGGAACAGAGACACACAGGAACAGACACACACAGGAACAGAGACACACAAGCACAGAGACACACAGGAACAGAAACATAGAGGAACAGAGAAACAGAGACACAGGAACAGAGACACACAGGAACAGAGACACACAGGAACAAAGACACAGAGGAACAGAAACACGGAGGAACAGACACGGAGGAACAGAGACACAGAGGAATAGAAGATCAGAGACACAGAGGAAAAGAGACACAGAGGAACAGAGACACGGAGGAACAGACACGGAGGAACAGAGACACAGAGGAACAGAGGATCAGAGACACAGAGAAAAAGAGACACTGAGATATAATTATTACGTACCATTACTGGGCGGTGTAATTGCCCCTGAGATCAACAGAACCACCAACATGAAAGCAGCCAGGGCCAAGAAAAAGGAAACAGTAGTTATGTAAGGCCACGGACTATTTTTGACCCAAACAGGAGTTTTCAGAGAGTGAGAGTTTGGCATTGCTTCGCCGTTTGACGCATTGAGCTCATCCGCTCCTTCGTTTAAGTTGCTGACAGCAATGGTTAGTTTATGTCCTTCCTCTCTACCCAACTGAGACTCAAGGGAGAGAGCAGGGTCATTATTTTCTGTCAGTGAAAGAGCAGATGTGGTAGGGATTCTTTCAAAGGTAGCTATAGTCATCGAGTTGACGTAATCTTGATTTTTTCTACCTCGTATGTCATTTCCACTTGCGGCCGTTTCTGTGCTCCCGACCGTGTTTCCAACACTTGCACAGTCTGTAGACATGGATGTCCCTTCAGAGGTTTCGCCATCGTTAAGGTTTGTTTGAAAGTGCGGCGTTTTCGATTTCTGCGCAAATATTGCTAGCAATTGTAGACTCCGCAGCCTGCGATGTCCCGGGAGAGTTCTGGTCATTTCTAAGCTCGTGACACAATTCAGCGTTCTCTTTAACATTGTCGTAATCACAGTTACTACCTGACTGTTGTTTGATCTTAACAGATTCAGTAGAATGAAGTGGTTCATACAGACAAGTGCTTCGCTCTTGTCCTAATTCTTCAAAGGCAGTTATAAAGTTGACGTAAACTTGAATGCCATTTCCGCTTACCACCGTTTCTGGGCTCTTGACTGTGTTGCCAACATTTTCTGTACGTTGAGAAGTCCCTTCAGAATTTTTGTTACTCGTTAATATTTGTCCTGAAAGCGTTGCGTTTCCGATGTCATAGCAAATATTACTAGCACTTGAGGACTCTGTAGGCTGCGATGCCCCGGGAGAGTTCGATGCAGTACTCTCTTCAACGTCGCCGTAATGGCTATTTCCCCTTGATTGTTGGTTTACAGGTTCAGAGAAATGAAGTGGTTCATACAGGCGAGTGCTTCGCACTTGTGCTAATTTTTCTAATTCTTGATAGACACTCTGGCCTCCTGCAGCTGGTTCCATAAATTGTTTTTCCTTTCTCCTTCTTACACAAAAGGACACAGTTTTTTTAAAAAGTGAAAGTGTTTATGCTCAACAGATTTTTGTGTAGTGATTAAAGCTGTTGTTGCAGTGTATCTGAGTGAACAATAGCGGTATTCAAGCGGAGAGGTTGTTTGTGTCTTTAAATAACTTAACCTCCCTGTGAACTGAAAGTCACTTTGTTAAAAGCGTTTTGCGCAAAATGTTTCATGAATAGATTTGCAACGACAGGAGAGCAGAGCCGGTTAGCCCATAGCGGAAGTAAGTGTTCTGAAGACAAAATTGGGTAATAGTCTGGGAGCAAATGTCACCATATCAAGTCCTGTGCTGAAAGCAAGCCAATGGTCTAAAAGTGTTAACTAGGGTCTAGTAGAGTTTTGGTGGTAACTCTGCAACTCGCTAGGACGGGTTTAAAAATCGGGCGAATACAAGCAAACATGAAAACAAGGCTGGTCCATTAAATTACTTATAACCCCCTCAGTTACCATTAGTTAACCACCAAACTCGGCAGAAATTCTTAAGTTGATTATTTTGTGATAACGTATTAAGAGTTTGTCACGTGATCATGACCATTCAACACAATGAATCCGTGAATCCATAATTGTGTTAAGGGCAATTACAGATAAAATCGAGGGCCGAATTCCGTCTTTAACTTGTCTGCTTTTTTATTACAGATGTTATAACATAGAGGGCAAAATTACTTCGAATTGATTAGACATCAACGGGGCATATTTTTTCTTTCAAAAATACTCGGCACTGATTGGAGGCTGGCATACTTCCGAAGATTTTCCGAAACTGACTTTTAAAAATCATAAAAATGCTTATGATTTTTAAAAGTCAGTTTCGGAAAACCGGTACTGTTTTCTAAATCGAAAAAAAAAACTTGAATTAGATTAGATTAAGGTCATTCCATTGAAATAGAACCTACGCTGGGACTTTGCCAGACTTTCCTTACTGGCAAAATGAAACAAAAAATGGGTGTGCAAATGTTAACTTTTGAGATATGATTGATACAAATACGGCCCCTATAGCTCCAGGCCGGGCTGTTTTTTTTTTGTTATTCAAAGCTTGAAATTAAAACTAGAGTTTCCTCATGTGGTCAACCAAGATAACATCGAGGAGCATAAAGGAAGGGGATAAGGATAGGGAGAACAATTTCCGTTATGATTTTCAGCAAAAACACTTTAGATAAGGAGGCATTTTCATGTGCTTATGTTGTTGCTATAGTTCCTGTACCTAAAGAAACAGTGTCTTCTTGTCTATGTTTTTCATATTATCCCACATTAGTTGCAACACTGACATTTTCCCTATTTTTTTTATTTTCAAAGAGTCCTGTTGAAATTTGATTGACTGACGAAAAAAAATTGTGGGGTATCCACGCTTGCTTAGGAGAAACTCTAGGAAAACTGGCAAAACATGTGCTGTTTTCCCCATTTCCGAGGGGAGACTGGAACGAGTTAAACAAAAAGCCCCATATATCATAAATAAAACTACTTTTTTGCATTACAATTTTTTTTTGATATGTCTTCGAGAGCTAAACATTCACTAGAATATGACAAAAATGTGTACATATTTTAAAATTTCTAATATACACAGTAGAGATGCGCAATGTATGCAAAACGGGGATTTTCAGCTGCGCTTTTTCGTGTCGGTACCGCGAAAAATGGAGAATTTTGCTTTCCATGCATGTCATAAACATGTACAGTGGGAACCCGCTAACACTGTCACCTACGGACCAGAATAAATTGACCGTGATAAGGGGGTCACCTTATTAACGAGGTTTTTTTAAATAAGAAAGTGTACGGCCATTCGACCGGCGGAATCGCATGGTTAAAAATTAGGATTTATTTCACTTGTGTTTTAAATAATTTCCAATTCGCAAAGCGACTCGGGCAATTTAGGAAAAAGTTTAAAACACTGGTGAAACTAATTTTAAATTTTACTCAGCAGTGTATCTGCTAATGGCTAGTTGCCATGTCACCACGGCCACAAGTGCCAACATCAGGAATGAGCCCGCGGGCAACAGCAAGCTCCCTCGTTCGAGAGTCGAGTGCACAAGTATGAATACCGACATGGCTAAAAATTTTGTCTTCTACTTGAAATGATTTCGTGTCATTAACTCATTTTATTGTATGAGTTCTCCTTTTCCTATGGCAATCACATAGGTTAGGTCTGACAAGTACAGCACAATTATTATTGTTCCAGCAATTTTATAGAAAGTTTTCTGTGTTATAAACACGCGATCTAAGTAGAGGCATAAGGAGAATTCGAGAACTGGGTTTAGATACGAATTCGAATAACAGTCTTTTCATGAAATGGAGGATCAAGCGAAAGGCACTCGTCCCGTTATCTGTTTGGCCGCCATGGACCTCAATCGTGGCATTGGGTTTAAAAACACTCTGCCCTGGCCGTCTTTAAGGTAGGATGTGGAAAGTAAGCTGTACCCACGCTAACAGGCCCTTGTATTACAATTTAAAATATGAAACAATTTTAGTATAAAAATTATGTAGTGGTACAATGTTCATCAATATATCCATCTGGACATCAGTCATTCTTTAATTCATTCATCCATCCATCCACCTGGCCCATTAATTTAATAATTAACTTTTTTCAATTGATTAATTAATTGATTCATTAACTCCATTAAATGATTCACTAACTCCATTTATTCATTCCTCCAGTCATTCATTTATTCCTTCCTTCCCTCCTTCATTTTTTTGTTCATTCATGCATTTGTTCAGTCAATCAATCATTCTTTTTTCATTCATTCATTCATTCATTCATCCATTCATTACTTCAATCATTCCTTCCTTCCTTCCTTCCTTCATTTATTCTTTCATTCATTCATTCAATTAGATTATTGTCATTTTCTAATCAATCAACTTGTCATTTTGTGCCTCCTTGACCATTGTCTCATAAAAAACTCCATCTTCAGGGACCACGGAGTATATTTGGCATTAGTGGGGCTAACTGCTAATGGCAAAGGTGGAAGTTTTGTAGGGGGGGGGGTAGGGGCATGCCCTCCCTGGAAAATTTCGAAATTTCAAATTTTTAAGATCACCGGAAATGCCTTTTTTTATCAATCCAAATAAAATTTTGCCAAATTTTTCACTATCACACCGGATGTAGTTACATTTCTTAGCAGAGTCTGTCAAAAGACAATATTGCAGAATAAATCGCTATTACTAAAGTCTGTTTATGTGACAAGAAATACATTCTCCCCAAAATTATTGGTGGGGCTTTAGTCCTCCCCTATAGCTCCACGGTCCCTGTTCTTGTAGTGTAACTGTTGATGAAGCTGTGTATAAAAATTAAGCTTAAGAAGATATTTTCTGCATTTCCATACTCTGTTAGAAACACATATCAATCATTGGGAGAACACGAGAAAGATTTGGGTCACAATCTGAAAGTGAAGTTTTGAAAGTTTTAAAATTTTCTGAAATTTTTCATTAAGTGCTTCTTTAACTTGTAATTAAGTGTAATTCAATAATAACAACTGATGATGTCATTCATTATTTCTATCCAGATTTAGAAAATGGTCCTCGGCCAATCAGAGTGTGTGTACTTACTAAATTTATTTTATAATCATATTTAGCAACTTTGTCAAAACAAGATTTTTTTTAATTTATTAGTTTTAGTGATTTAAGATTTTCTTGAATATCTACACAATTAACATAATTACATTATGACATATTTTGGCTTTAGGACACCATTTTCACATCACTTTTATCAATAAAGATTCAGATACTCCATCTAACATGACTTAATGCTGTATAAAAGGCTCCCTATTATGTGAAAAATGATCCATATTATATAATTAGAGCATTCCTATATGTGTTCGAAATTTAAACCACTCTTATTAATAAGTTAAGGCTGTTTATCTGAAGATTTCGTGCTAAAGCTAATTAAAGATTAATTGTTTTCAATGAAAAATATATTAATTCGCAAATAAATAGTTAAATAAATGAATGAGTGATATGTATAATAAACGAATACATGTAGAAACCACCTTAGTAGAGTTTCTTTTTATAGCATTGAATTTAAACTAATTCTGTAACCTGACAAAAAAGTGTTTAAAAATTCTGTCTTTGCTCATTAATGAAAGGGTTTAGGTTAGCAAATAAGATCATGATGCCACACTAATTGGTTTCTATTTTATTAAATAGTAATTGGCCTTCAGCTTTTTCATGTGATTACAAAAATTGAATTTAGTATTCTCCAGGAAAACCTAAATTAAATTACTAACTGCCTGTGTTTCCATCTTTATATATATGGTGAAAAGAACTGATGTGGAGTTTCTTCTGAAAACACTGAAGGAGGTGAAAGACAAAAGTAACTGACAGCTTGTTTAATCTCTTCTACTCTTAATTATTTAACAATTATTCCAAGAGTGAGTATGCATTGGATATGAGATAGTAAATAGCCAAGAGTTGGCTATCAAATCATCTCATATCCAACAAGCAAGAATAAAATAATTGTTTTCTTTTAATAAAAAAATTAATAATTTCTTGAGTTTTCTAAACCAATCAATTAAGGAAATTTTGAAACAAGCTTTTAGTTTACAGGATGCAATCCACTTAAAATAACTTTTTTTCAATTGTATTGGAAAAGTATTCAACTACTGATACTCAACTTCCACTCTGCCTTGTAGGTAGTAAGTACAACTAGACAGCATATTTCTTTGTTTAAGATACAATAATTATAATTATAAAGCTTGTAGTTTACTGGTCTTTTTTGTTAAAGCTTACTGGCAGTGTGACTCTGTAAAATCTCAGGTACAAATATTTCTTCTGTTTGCAGTTCACATATTCAATGGTGTTTAATTTTATTAAAACCCGTATCCTGCTAGAACAGTTTCTGTTTGAACAGAAAAAATTATAAATTATTTCACTATAAAACCACTGCTTGAAAACCTACAAAGTCACCTTTCATTTTCTTTCTTTCATTTTCAGTGATAACTTAATATAATCAAAAGGTTGATATTATTGTGTATGCATACACTCATGATATATTATATTATAATATTATTTGTTATAATCAAATTTTGGCAACTTAAAGGGATAAACTTAATGGACTCAAGAAAGACTGTGGGCAGTGTCAACAATTTTGTTTCATCATCTTGTATTGCCAGTCACTTAGGCTTGTATAACATATAGGAGATATCTGTAAAACTGCCCAACATTCAAATTTTGGACAGTTTTACAGATATCTCCTAGACTGAGATATTGACTGGCAATACAAGAAGATGAGGAGTGAAATAGTTGACACTGCCCACATGCAGTCTTTTTTAGCCCGTTAAGTTCATTCCTTAAATTTCCAAAATTTGATTTCTTATATTTGATGAAAATTTAACATATTATGTTAATATCTTTTAACTGTTTTGTTTTCAAACTAATATTTGTAATGGCTCCAACCCCAGTTTTCATCTGTAACTTATTACACATATGCATATACCAGTTATTCAAAGTTTGGTAAAAAAGTCTGGTTACTTTAGGTGTTACTTGGCTAAAGATGAGTTTGAACATATAATCATTGTTAATCATAATCATTATTAATCATTATTAAATGTTGTTAAAAGACAAAGTTGTACATTCTCATGGGGTTTAGGACAAACAGCACACCATTAACATATAAAACTTCTTTCTTTTTGGACCACACAGTTAGATTCTAAGCTTTTTTGACAATTTAACTTTACAGGAAAGAAGAATGCAGTTTTATATGGTCGCAGAACATGGGAGTCTATCCCAGCAAACCAAAGAATATTGTATTCCCATACAGTGAACATTATCATCAGTCAGACTTTGAGGTATGCTAAATAAATGAAGAAAAGTTCAGTTTCACCAACAAACAGTACCACTACTAGTACACTCTGATATTTTTAAATTGCAGCCAGTGATTGTGTTTTGTTTCGCTTTATGTCATGCCATATTTTGTTATGTTACATGAGGTAAGTCGTGCTGTCCTAAAACTAGTATATCCTAAGGCAATACTAATGCTGAGGGTATTTGATACATTTATATTTGCAAACACATAAAAATTATAACAAAGTGTATAAATGTCTGGTTGTCATCATGCTTAATGTCTTTCAATCAAAATGAACCTCCACCAGGGTGCACAGTGCACTCTGGTTGCAGCGCAATGAATTCTGGTTAAAAGAGAGCAAATTGATGAAATCGAAACTTGTTCTAGATTTTGATTATGCATATCGATTATGTTGTGTTGTAATTTGTTGAGTAATTGTTTTATGTTAGGGTAATTTGTTCTTGTGTCCTGTTATGTTATGGTATGTTACATCACCTGTTGAACAGTTTCTTACATGTTCTAAGTCAAACTCCAGAAGATGCACACCATGTCTGGCCGTCAGTTAAAGTAGCAGTTGAGATGCTATCAAAACCCCCACTTGCTAAAACTGTCGAGCAAATATTTGTTGTTGGAGGGCATGGTTTGTACAAGGTAATTCAAAGATTTGGATATTACTGCTTTAGACAAACAAAGTAAAAAAACTCTGTGGGTGTGTAGTCCTAGTTTCAGAAAGGAGCTTTGGAAGCCCTTGTTTGTGCAGATGGTAAAGTGCATGTGGCCGGCTTCCAATCTGCGCTCTTTGCGTTTTTGGCATCTTTATCGAGTTAAAGATAAGACTCTGCCCTAAATAAACTGTGGGGTAACTGGACGTTTTGTACCACTGGGTATCAAACGTCCCCAGGTTGGGTACGAAGCGCCTTGGGTACAAAAAATCAGGTAACCACCCCTCAGCTAGAGTCCCTCAAACATCAGTGGTTGGATGCAGGGCCATTAACAACACGCTGACATAAACAAAGTTTAACCAATCAGAAAAATATAACATTGTTCGTCATGTGTAGGAATAATAACATTCTTTTGTGAAGACTTTAAGTATGTAGCTGTCACGGCATAATTATATCTTGTTTAAGGCCAACATCGTCAGTCGTGAAACAAATGCAAAGGATGAAGTATTGAAATCTAAAAGTGCATTACTGTTGATAAGTTCTCTGTACGTATTTTCATCGACGTAAGGCCTTTTTTACAACAGACCTCAGACGGGTCTACGTTTCTATAATTGTAAAAAGGTGTATCGCGTTTCTTGTTAGGAGGCACTTGATTCTCATATGTGTGAGAGGCTCTATCTTACTCGAGTGATGGACAAGTTTGATGCTGACGCGTTTTTCCCTGAATTTGATGAAAATGTATACAAGTTAAAAAGGTAAAATGTTCTTGTTACAATTACACCGTGTAGTTGATGTTTTTTGTTAGTAGGTTTTTTATTGGACCCACATAACCAGACTTCACTGGATAGTTTGGGTTTTTTTTATTTTTACTTTGCTTTTTACTATTAGTAAAACAAAAAAACTGATAAGGTCAGGTGGAAGGAGAAGCTGTCGAATAGAGTATTTCTCAGAGTATAAATTGTCGCATAGTGCTTTCATCAGTCGACTGGAAAGTCTGGTAAAGTGTCTTGCTCAAGGACACAACACAGTGGTCTGACTGGGGCTCGAACTCACGACTGTAGTCCTGATCATGAATAATACGTGTAACAGCATGCACAGTACAACAAGTTTTGTATTTAGCATTTCTTAAAATAAATAATCTTTCGGAAACATTTTCACAGCTCTGAAAACAATGAAATGTTTATGAAGCAAAACGCTTAGTCATAGTTTGTCTTATCTTTAAGCTTGAATGGAAACTTGTTACTGACAATCAATTAACATGCAGTTCAAGAGTTTCGAGAAGATTCTGTACTGAGTTGTAATAGTTTTGCAAGCTGTTACGATGTCTCTTTAATGTAAGCCGCTAAATACACTAAGTTATCTCAGTAAGAAAGAACTCGTGGAATGCCCAGATACGAATATAGATCTTTATTAGTTGAGTTCTGAGTGGAACATTCACATAGTAACTGTGCAATAGATTAGAGATAGGGAGTTCGAACGATGTAGCATCTCCATTAAAATGTCCACCATTAAAATAATGCACTTTCCTGGCACCTCTGCCTTGCAAGTTACTATGGTCGTTTGCAGCGCCAAATAATCCTCTTACAGATTATCACCGCTTGGCCACTGCGCCGCCATGTTTTCTCATGTGCATTTCGGCTTATACACAAAGCATGTTTTGTATTCGTCTCTCCTTGGCAATGCTGTCTTTCCCCAAATTCTTTTCGGTTCTTTTGATTTCTAATTTGTTTGCAGGCTATCCCCAGAGGAGGCGGGCTCTCCACCTCAAGGTGTATTTGAAGAAAACGGCGTCAAGTTTAGGTTTTATGTTTACGACAGAGAGGAAAACTGCCCTTCTTAGATTTAAACTACGCTGGTACAGACCATCTTAGCAGATGGAGCTCAGTTGGTGTCCTGTCTTGTTTTGGACTATGGCAACTCTAACGTCTGTAAAACGGAGCATCGACTGACACAGTAAGGGAGGGAGGGGCAAACTACGCACCGTCGACTATCTTAAAACCATTTATCAGTTTAAGGGAGAGGTTCTCACGTAAGTTTCATGGCCAGAAGTTGCGGACATTGCAATTTGAGCGCATCGGTACTTATGATTCCAATATGGCTATTACGCTGACAAAAACTATAACAGAGAACATTTATCTGTTTTGAAATCCGGTTGAACTTGTAACTATTTGTTAGCAAATATCATCTGACAGTAAAAAACGTATGGGCAGCTTGAAGCCGACTTTAACTTTGAATTTGTAATCTTTGTTATAGCTTAGAAGTCATCATCATTCATCACAACCAAAAATCGAAGAGCATCAACCTAATTTTATAAAATTGACATCAACAGTGTATCAGTTGGAAGTCACTTTGTCTTCGAGCAAGTCATAAAGTTACTTTTCGATATAACTTAAGAAAACAAGCTCCTCTAACCACGAGAGGGATGTCTTGGATTTTGGCCGGAAAATTCCATACTGATGATGTAGTGTCTACCTATATATTGGTAGTAACGCAGATTGGCAAGACAAGTCGCGTAAGCTTAGTTACAATTTATCGCGCCAATCAAACTGCTCTTCCTTTAAATTACTGAAATAAAAATGCTTAACACAAGCTTTGTTTCCCTAAAGGTCGTTTTCCATCTCGGCAATCCCTGTCCGCCATATTTGCTCGTGAGGCACGCGTTTAACTAATTTCTAAAACGTTTCTAAATCTCTTTTGTGGGGGAGGGACCGAGAAAATGGTGAGAGGCGACCGTTTCTTCCCGCCGTTCTCGATATGGTTCAAGCTTCATTCAAAGATTGTTAAATAGTAGTTAAAATAAATTCGTTGGGAAAGAATACTAGTCTTGATGCATTGATTTAATTATTTCAACTGATTTATTTATTTACTTTGATAAATTCAACTTAACCCAACTTTCTCGGTCTTGTTCAAGAAACTCCTTAGGGAAGAAGTCAAAACAATGGTATTTTTGGGGAACCCAATTTTGTCGGGGGAGGTGGTGGGTGGCGGCACAGACCCCACCCCCTAAATTGGGTTCCTAGGAAGTACCATTGTTTTGACCTTTTCCCTTTCTTATTACGACGCTTAATCTTTTATGTTTACAATACATCATTCTTATTTGAGGGTTAAGGAAAACTGAAGTAAAACGACTGATGTTTTTTTCTCACAACTTAAACTGTTAAACATTTAAAAAAAGAAATATTAAGTTTTTTCGTTTTGATAAACCATATTCACCGCAACAATGACTTAAGTCGGGATTTTGTATCTTGTACGACGGCTTAGCGGTTATCTATGACGTCATTTGATCATTAGGTTAGGCACATTGGGCCAGGTTAAAGCGAACTCTACAGGTTTTTTGGAGTGAAAGAGTTAAACATTGTCCATCGTTTTGAGCAAAAGACACAAACCTTGTGCAACTTTTTATTCTCCCCACCACTAACGTCATAACCTTTGCGCTATTAACCGCTGACACGTTTTGGCGTCTGCGATGTCTTACAAGAAAACTTGTGGAAAACCCTTGTGAGGCTCATGTTAGCCGAAATAAAAAAAGAAAAAGAAACTTAATAATCACATTTAACATAATATTCATTTTGAAGTTAGCTTCAGTTAATTTTTTTTACTTCAGTTCTCCTTTAACAGATACCAAGTTTTTACAGTGATCCTTCGAATTTGAAAGTCTAACTGACAGTGAGTAAGGCACCGTTATTCACTCCACCTCCAACAGCCGTAGGTTCCACTGAATTCATTCAGTTGATGCCCGCCATGTGCTACGTCTAAATGTCGAAGTTGACTGATTTTGAAGTTTGTATTCATCGCTTGCCCGGGAACAAAAAAGATTCATCAGTATTTTTGACTGTCTTGACTTAAAGAACAGTTGTCCCAGATACACAGCAACCTGTTATGTTGTTGTACAATATTTAACATTAACAGAAGAAATATTGACCTTTTAACTTAGATATGTATGTGCTATACCTCGAGTTTGGTCTTCATCACTTGTATGATTAAGAGTTTGTATACAGTTTGGATTTTAAGTGATTCCCAAGAGGAACAGTTTTGTTAGGTTAACACACAATCTCGAGTTCAATTTGAAAATAGCTTACTGAAATGGATTTTTCAAAAAGCCTTTAAAAAACATTCGCGAGTGCAATCAGAAAATGTGCTATTATGTTATAAGCTTACAAAACAATCTATATGTTATTAGAATGGAATTCCAAATGTTGACACTAAAAGCTCGTAATCAGTTATGGCATTTGCTATAATTACAGTTCCCCCAGATATT
>JAOBRD020579582.1:0-16050 GCA_027575215.2 Hydrozoanthus sils
AACTATTTAGAAAATGAAGCCGTATCAGTTTTATATTAAACTGGTTTACAGATTCAGAGTTTTGGATTATAAATTCAAACTACTATTAGACATTAATGTATGTTAATGAAATAACTTCTTGACTACGGCAGCACTCGCTTAATGTCCATTAAACTAGTTATACCTATTTGTTAATTCAAATTTTTCGCGTGCGCGCCAAATCAATGCTTAAACCTGTGCACACCATCCAGCTATTCTCGATAAACCTGATCGTAAAGTCTGACTGGATTTGTAATTTTTCTGCTATAAATCTGGGGCAGCATTTACGTTGATCTGCTTACCGGGAGTTGCGTTCGTATTTTTTTCCCTTGTGGGTGCCAACTCCAATTGCTACTCAGGTCAGTTTTTTCCTTACATTTTTAGTTTTTTTCCTTAGGGAAAAGATCAAAACAATGGTGCTTCCTAGGAATCCAATTTAGGGGGGGTGAGGTTTTATGTGCCGCCACCCACCACCTTTTTTCAAAAAGGCTGAATTTCAAGAGCAAATATCATGTTCAATAAAATAGATGTTAATAAAGTGCTTGCAACAACGCCTTCCTTGTGGAGAGAGAAGTCCATAATACAATAAAAACCAATGCCCCTAAATCAGGTTTTGAGAAATTGAGCTCCGAAAAAGTGGTGGGGGATGGGATAGGGGGTCTGTGCTGCCACACACCACCTCCCCCGACAAAATTGGGTTCCTTAAAAATACTATTGTTTTGACTTGTTCCCTTATATTTTGGGGGTTTTTTTTCGTTATTTACACGGTCTCTTTGTTATAAACTTTTATTTCGGTATTAAGAACCAGTCTACAGTGATTTTACAAACAACTGAAAATTTTTTGAAGATTCTTTTTGCTCAAATTCCCTGATTTGAACGATTGCGTGAACAGCGCTAATTGGCAAAGCAACCAAGCTTTGATGGAAGCTCATTACGCCTAATACGGCAATACGACATGGCGTAAGGTATGATCACGAGGCGAGGACTGGTAACAAAAGACGCTTCCTTAGAGTTAAAAAATACACTTTTCGTAAAAACTGAACTTTGTTTTTAAGGTTACTCAAAAGATGTTTTGAACAATAGTCTTAAACTTCCGCGGTACAGTGATCAAGAGTTTAACACTTGTGACCTGCGAGTGTGAGTTCAATCTCGTTCCCAGGGCCCACGTTAATCCTTGAGGCCAGCGCCAAGGAACGTGGGCTCTGGGAACGAGATTGGTGTGAGTTCAAACCCCAATCAGACCGCACTAACTGCAGTTACTCAAAACGTCCAAAGATTTATTTGCGGTTTGCATTAACATCGATAAGATAATTCCCCAAAATAACATCTCAGTCTAGCTTGTCAAGTTCTTCCCTATGGAATTCTAACAGAAGTCCTTGGCTTTGCTTCGTCACTGGCCTTGTTTTATTATTTCGTACACCTGTCCAATGACAGGGTCTTGAAATCGGGCAGTGCCCGACAAATGACTTTGCTAGCAGGTTAATAGGTAATAAATGAATGGGAAATGAGCCCAAATAACCAAATAAACGGATTCGAGGAGTGGAGTGTAAATGTCACACTTTTTGAATTTGACTGAAATAATCAAAATCATTAAACCTTCATTGCGCAGTAAAGTAACTTAATTGCAGCAACATTTTCTCTTTGTGCTCATTTCCCCTTAGTGGCTGCGAGTTACCTAACAACGCATTCGCAAGACCTCGGATTTGGCTTTCCCAATCACCTGCAATTGTTGTTTCACTTAAACTCGACTTGAAGCCCAAATAAGGCAGAAACATCTGTGCACTGCTGCAGCCACTCAGGTTCACGTTGTTTCAAATGTTGATCTTTAAGAGGTAATATACCGGCAACCTATGTGGCCTTAGTACGACTGCTGTTACAGTATGCAAGTTACCTCATGGATGCATTTGTGGAAGTTTTATGTTTGAGATATGTCAGTAATAGACCGTTTAATGGATGAAGAATTATATAATATTCTAAAGGTAACCAACCAACCTTTACTGTGTATCCAATTTTATCAAACTCACACGAGATGACTGAACGAGGACATTCTTGCTCCAAAGTGTTTGTCTTTCTAAAAGTAATAAGGAAAAAAAAACAATAAGTAAAACAAAAATATCAATAGTTAAACTCAGGTCAGCAAAGTTCCTACCCCAGCGAGTGCGCATGTGATCGTGACGTCCAGGTTATGTGCAGGGGATCCCTATACTTTTTCCTTTTTATCCCAAATGACCACCCCCCCCCTCCCGATTATTCAGTTGACGGCTTGAGGAAAGAGAAGAAAGACTAATCTGATTTTAAAAGTTAGACTCTAGATTTTTGAAAAACAAAATAAACTCCCCGACACCAGTTTTACTGTAGTATAGAGGCCCCTTTCAAATTCTCCCAAACCAGCGTCGCTTTTTCTCGATCGCAGCCATGAGTCTCAACGGAGGTGCCCACGGAGAGTTCTGTTACTAAATATTAGCGTTACACCTCCTATTTGCCTGTTTGTTCGGTTTCGCTTTAGGTGGCTAGTCAAAATCAAGAACTTATAGGCTTTCCGAAACACTAACCTGTTCGTTGATAAGAAACTTTACCGGACGACAGTTGTTTGGGCGTATCTCTAGGGTCTTGGGACAAACTAGCTTGTGGTTGTACAAGATAATAATTAGAAAAGGCTTAATAAAAAATATAATAATAATAATAATGATAATAATAATAATAATAACAATAATAATAATAATAATGATAATAATAATAATAATAAAAATAATAATAATAGTAATAATGATGATGATGATAATAATATAATAATGATAATCTTAAATGATTCTCAGATAAAAGTATGACGACATATCACGAATTACAACAAAATATAACATATAATGTGCGCTAAAATATACATATATAAAATTCAATATTAATATTAAAAAGAAAATAATCATCGATAGCAATTAAAAATGTGAATATAATAATAATAACAATGATAATAATTTAATAAAAAAAATTTGGTGATGGGGTGGATACTGCACCCACAGTGGGGGATTAAGCTCCCCCTACCTCTCTAGCTCTCTTTATTTATATTTTATTTTTCTTCTTCTATCTAACCCTTTTTCTTATTTTAAACAATTTACCATGACCCAACCAACGTGTGGATATTTGACTTAGGTAGAGGCAACTAACCCATGGAACGGTCGTACATCAAGATAGCAAGATAGAGGAAAGGCTTTGTCTTGCTGGGTAAGTTGTAACCCTGTACTGTGGTTCGGGTGGTAGGAAAATGGTATGCGGGTCATACTTTTTTATTTTCTTATTGATTTTTTTCCCCGAGGTGTCTCGAAACACTGGTGGTTGTGGCACCTCATCAACATTCGTTATGAGTGTAATGAAAAACTTAAGGCGGGACTTCACCTAAATTTTTGTTGGATAGTGAGGAAATTGAAAAAGATATTTGAATAAGAAGAAATTTGAGTAAAACCGCCAAACCGTTCTTCCATACAAGGGACTAGTACAGCTTTGGTTTGAGAACGGTTTGGCGAATTTACATCAAATATTAACTTCAAAATTAATTTTTAAACTTCCCCAAAATTCACCAAATTAAAAAATCTCTTTAAAATTACCAATCTTTGAGAAAAAAAAAATAAAACTCAAAATTCATTGAAAAATTCTTAAAATATTCAAGCTGACTTTCCTTTATCTCATCTGTGTTTTAAGCATAGAGATTTCGTAGATTCAAACCATGGACGGAGATATCACGGCCGAAGAAATATGAGGAAAAGTGGCCACAAAGCGTGCTTTAAGTTAAGTCCCACCTTAATCCATACAGATATAAGTGAATGGTGCTCGTGGCAGCAATGTTGAAAGTACCTCGTCCGGCAGGTGTTCCACGGCCCATGCAGCAGCGAGGACCCCGTCGTCATTCTACTACTGCTCGGACAAGATGGAACAAGCAAATGAATGTCGTGGTGATGGAATGTTTTTATAGGAGTAGATCGTTTAATGAGAATGGCGTTCCAGTGAAGGGATACAGGCAAAGGATGTTCAAAGAATGGAAAGAGCATGGAATGTTTGAGTCGACGGAGCAAAGGATATGTGATCAGGCACGGGCTATAAGGAAGAATGGATGGTTAAGTGAATTATAACTTGAAGCAATAAGGCGGAGGGTGGATGATGTTGAAAATCCAGAATATGATGAAGAACAGGAGTGTATGAACGTTGATGCTGCTATTTCGGAACAATATCGGGACTTTTCTGGCGATATTTATATTGAGGAAAATCAAAGTGACCTGGATCATTTTGCAGATGTAGATCCAGATTATGATTTGTCAGAAGATTAGCCAAATAAAGAACTTGGCAAAGGAGAACGCCTCTATTGATAGTATTCAATTTCAAAGATAAACAGAAAATTGGTCAAGCAGCAAAGAGTGTAAATGGTCTAATATGTATTTACATGCTCTTTCCGACAAGGGGTACTTTACCTACGCCTCGATCATCAGGCAGCACTTCATTATTTTTAAGAGCTGCTAGTCAGTCACTTTGGGTAGTGACTAGATTCCATCCGTCGACCCGCCCTTTTCGAGTGAAGCTTGGGAACTAGTCTTTAGAGTGTCACATTTTACTTCCGCTAGCCTTCAGAGTTCAAAATATTAATTACTTTAGCTTTTTAATTTAATCTCAATCCATCTCGACCTCTGATTTTAAATTTCTTTTGCCAGCTCTAGTTTGGCCGTCTCGCTTTTGGTATGGACTCGTTCTTATCATAGTCGTAGTTCTTTAATAATAAATTTTAAATCATTTTTATATGGATCACTTCATTCGGCGAGAAACACTCATTGTTTGTAGCAGTTCAAGACTAATTTAAAAAATAAATACCTCAATCCTTTTCGACGTCAAAGTTTCCCCTTTCGTTACTGTTCACAGATTAGCGCTTAGATGGAAAAAAAATCAGCGTGTTAGACTAGGAAAAAAACTTTAAACCGAAACTTTGCAGTGCAACAAATGTTCAAGATTAGTGGATTTTGTGTTCGAAGGAAGCCAACAAACAAACCTTACGCAAAAAATGATTGGCCTACAGTGGTCGAGCCAACCTTATATATAGAACACTAGAAACACCGGAAGCAAAAAGCCACGAACCCCTGATTGGCTTCGAGAGGCCGAACCAACCATATAAGGAAAATAGATGGAAAACCGGAAGTAAATATCGAGTTTTTCTGCCGGAGTATAGACCCTATACTAGTTGATATGCTTGAAGAAAGTGCTTGCATTTTCTTTGACGGAACCGGCTCGCTGACAGAAACGGAAAATGGCAGTGAATATATTAGCTCGTCCACATAGTAACGAGATACTTTCGTGACGGTGAACTCAACTAATTTCTTTTAAGACCTTCTTGTGTCACACTGAAAAGGTGAAACATTGACCACTGTCCTGATTTTATATTTTTGAGCCCGTTTTTTAGATCACGATTATCTAATTCTGAATTTTTGCCCTAAGCGGGAATCGAACCCACGTCTTCTAGTCGCAAGTCGGGAATGCTTGGAATAACGAACGTCAAAGGTGCTAATGCCTCTATGTAACGTGGTAGTCCCTGGTGATTGTGTGGTTCGGCCGGCGACCAGCAACCTGCGAATTAACTTCGACGCCTTGCAGTTTGTTTTTTTTTTGCTGTAGTGTTGACCGGAATCAAGGATTTATTACTATGTTTTTGTAATACTTTTTGTTGGTTTTAATTCCAGCCAAATTCAATAACTATAAATATTTTTTTTATGCCACTTTAAGGAATCAATAGTTGCCAGAAACTGTTGTCACTCGGTAATCGTAACCATTGGCAACAGAGGTATTGCGTTAAGCCCTTTTATCTTGAACAAATACAGCCGAGAATTAACAGATGACTGAGCTGCGAAAAGGTACGCAAACGATTCTTCTAAATGTGCTTTTGATTTGCTATGACTGCATTTAAACTCACGTTAGTAACTTTTTTTTTGTTTGGGAGCAAATTAGAAACTTTCGGCTACTTTTAGATAGCTCTGAAAAAAACTTACGCAAAATAATTACACCGTACACATCATTCTGCTAATTAACTCGGTGTTTAGAGCCTATTTAACTAAGTGTTCGCCCGTTCGTCAAATTTTGGTAAAAGCTGTATACACCTTAGCGAAATAACAGCGAGAAAATGTTGAACGTGGCGTTGCGATCGTCGGGACGGTATGCCTGTTGAAACAGTTGTTCATTTTAATTACAAATTGGCTACAGTAGATTTCCGCCTTGTAATGTTAGGCAATTTCTTTAAAGTTTGTTTCAGCTCCGATGGGTGCAGATCAACTTGTAAAATTCCATATTATCATTATAAATATGTTCGTACAAATGTACTATAAAACGTTGAAGCACTGGATTAAAATATTAATACAGTAAATGCAAATTTAATTCTCAGGATATTTCTAAACCCAGTACATGCGGTTGAGCAAATGTTAATCAGTTCGCAACATCTGTATAATGTAAACTTACTTTCTTTATTGATTATGATACGATGCATTTCGATATGTTCTGGAGTACATAGGCGGGTCTCGGAATTAAAGCTAGCTGTCACTCATGCGTGGCCTCGAGAGCTAATTTCCGCTGTGAGAAATATTTTAAAATATCGTCTGTATTCATAGCAATAACTTGAATTGTTTGAATATAGCACAAAGAATGTTACCTACTGACTGGCTAACAAGAAGAGTATCTTTTGCTGATTGCTGGGTCAAGTTTGCGTTTTATCGTGGAAAATAATATGTTTTTTTTTTTAATGAGACACTGATGAGAAACAAGAATAAGAGCTTTCGGTCGAGAATCAGCGCTTCTTCATTGGGTATTCGACAAACGTGAGTCTTGAAGGGCGATGTGTTTAGGGCCCGGCTAACTTAATCAAGGATGGTTAACTGGTTAATCAAGGACATTACTTGTTCCCTTCGGAAAACTTCACAGCACTGGTTCTTTTCGCTCCAGACAGTAACGAATGACATTCTACTCCTAAATTCTTATGATGTAGACGTTTTTTGATCAACGTGCCTTTAAAAATTAAGAAATATTTCATGTTTATCGTGTGATTCTTGTGTTATGGATGCACGCGGGAAGTTGGTAGAGCACTTGGTCTAAAGCGTTTGCCCCCTTCCCCTTTGAATAGCAAGATGTGAAACCGAGGCCTCTCTAACTTCTCCAACCAAGTACAGCGCATTCTTAACACGATAGATCGAGACGGCGATAACCACGAATTAGCTTTTTTAGAACATTTGAGTGTCTTAACTGTGGCGGAAAAATAGAAACCATTTGTTACGATTGTCTAGATGCACGGCCGGATGTGCGGCTATCTAGTGCATGCCCTCGTCAAACAAAGAGCGCGCGAGACCGCGACCGTGCTCGTTCGTTCACGTCATACAAAAAGCGCATGAGACTACCGTGCTCGTTCACGTCATGCAAAAAGCGCGCGAAAAGTTTCTATTTATGTTCGAACGTTTTTAAAAGTAATAAAAAAAAAGTTGCTTACTCAGACCTTTTATTAGCGGCGTGTTTGTACAACATCAACCCATCAAACATGCCTCCATGCTGCTGTTTCATAAAAAACGCTGGAGCTTTAATCGTTGTTTTTGTTTTAATGAAAACTAATTAGCTGTGGAAAAGAATAATTAATCTAGTCACTTTTATTTAAACAAAAAACATAAAAACAAATAAAATGTCCTTAACTGGCTAGATGCAAAAGCTTTTCTTATTCAGTCATGCACACCGACACTGACACAAGGTTTGAGATTTTTGTACTTATGTCGCATGACCGAGACATTTCCATATACTCCTTTGAGTTATCTTTGTCGTCCTTATCATTAGCCGTTTAAACATAACTTGCAGGTTTGTGACGCAGAACTTTAGAGAATAGTTTATGTGAGTTATAAAATGTTAATCGGTATGTAATGTTTAATCTTTCAGGCTTTCAGCGTTAGGCTGCTCCGAGCAAACAGATATAAATACTGAATCTTGTGGTGGCGACAAAAAAAAATTGAAAGGTCTCACATCGTATTAGGAAAAAGTATCATTCACAGATGAAAGACAAACAAGCACTTTCTCTTATTGATGGCATAAAGATGTAAAGTTTGAATTTGTTTGCCCTTGTGATATAGATTAATTCATACTTCTGCACATTACAATGATAAAAAATTGAACGAAAAGAAAGTAGAAACGCAATAATTCGTGAGTTAAATTTGAAGATGACGCGAGTTTCACTACTTGTTTGTCCTCGCCTTTAATGGCAAAACTAAAGTCAACAAAACTGTCGCTTTAAGAAACAAAATTTTAAGAAAATTCTTCATAAACATCATATACGTCAAGAGTGAAGAAACTCTAAAAATATCATGGGAACTGAGAGTAAACGGCTACGTGTTGGTCCCGCATGCTCAAAGCATATGTATGCGCGAGTCGTTCAACGCCGGACATTCACAAAATGGATAAACTTGCATTTAGAGGCAGCCGACATCCAAGTAGACGATGTTTGTGCTTTAAAAAGAAGTAAAATCGCTGGCAAATTGCTTGAGTTTTTGACAGACAGGGAAGTGCCGGTGTCACATAAAGACCACAAGACGAGAAAACGCGAAAGACTAGAGTGGGGACGAATACTTAGTTTTCTGGAAAGCGAAAACCCTTACTTCGATGTGTTTGGTAAGTACCGTTTCCTCAATGCTTCATACCTCAACACACAAATTAACTTATCCCAACAGCGACGAAGAAAAAATGATATATAAACTCTTTCCTGGCACTAGATAATCATGCGGAAATAAATGTCACGTTACTGTACACAATTCTATATAGGAAATATCAAAACAGGCGCTCGTGCGTTTTAACAAAATTTATACGATTTATTTTTGGAGAGAAAAAATATTAGTTGCAAGTAATTTTATTTGATCGACTAGGTCGTTAATCATAATTTAATTATTCAGTCTCGCAGTGTTTGCCTCAGTACTAAAACGTAGATCTGTTGATTATTTATTTTGTCCAATAGTGTATTCAAAATAACTGTCTGTAGAAAGCCCATGGGATTGTGTTTATATTTCTAAATGTATTTTAGTTCATTCTTCTCATCAGGGACGCATGCCACAGCAGATTATTATTCGTTTCAGTTCTGGTGTGTATAACAAAGTGACGACATTCGCAGCATAGTTTAATCTAAACATCATTTACCTTCTCCCGGCAGGTTATTGCATTTTGAGATAATAAGTGTTGCCAGTACATATACACAATGCGGCAAACTTGTATTATGTACGTTCGGCTCAGTTTAGGTTTGGGTAAAGAGTTTCTCTCTTAAACACCTGAAGAGCAATTTATAGCATTCTCGATATGAAAGGTTAAAAGGTCTATGAAGCTTGAGTTCACAGTCTGAATTCGGTGTTATTTTATCTGTTTAAAAACGCGTTAATATCCGGCTTGAGTCAAATGCTAAGCATACCAGGCTAAAACGCTAGTAATTCTTTTGGCCGTTCTTCGATATTTTAACTATTTTCTTTCGGTAAGTACAAGTGTTGTGCTTTGTGTGTACAAAAGCTAAAAACAAATATGAAAGCCTTTTTTTCAAAAGCAAAACGCTAACCGAAAGAAAACAAATGAATATCAGTATCAAATTTATAACTACAGTATCAGCGTCACTAATAGCTTTAATTTTGTCAAGAAATCTTTAAGATTTTTTTAAATCTTTTAAAAAGCATATGAGACAAAAATCTGTGCTAGAACAAATAAAAAAGCTTGGTAAAATTACCCATCTTGCTCTCGAACATCAGAAATATATTACGCATAAATCTTGGGAAAACAACGAAAAACACATTATGCACATTTCACGTTTTCTAACACATTAGATAGGAAAAGTTGCCGTATTCGAATTTTTGCAGACATAAACTGTATGTATATCTTGCTGAAATTGAAAACACAAAACAGATAGTTTTCATCAGGAAGTTTCCAAAATTGTGTGCAATTCCACAATTAGTTTCGGCTCTGAATAAATAGTATGTTTGCTTTATATATATGCATGGACCGTGCACTCAGTTGATTTTGATGCGTAAGCCTCAAGGGATCGCCCGTAGGTAGACGTACCCGGATGAACTATGAATGTTCATCAACAACTGGCTGGCTGATGACGTAAAATCTCACTCTCAGTGAAATGTGGCACTTTGCGTTGGTAAGGAGACAGCCAGACCTTAGTGCCCTTTACTGGCTTTCTCCTTACCAGCACGTATGTGCAACATTTCAGTTTTTATGAGGATAAACAGAAGAACGGGAACGCAAACGAAAACGACAGTGAAAAAGATATTTCGGTTTCACGGTTCTTTTCCCGATTTTTATTCGTTTTCAGACGCACAGCTTGAGATTTGTTTTGTAAAGGCAGGTTTTGAGCCATTGATGAGAGCCTTATTTATAAAAACAACACCAGAACAGATAAACAAAATAATCCCTAAATTCACAGGCCCCTTTTCTTCATTCATGTGATAAAGACTTTCTCTGTGAACAGTTTAAATAATTTATCTAACAAGCCGCTTACTTGCAGTTGCTAATGAATTTCAGATAATTTCTCCGGCCGTAATAAGCTGTAAGGAAAAGTTTTCGCTTCGCTTCTCGGTGGTGCTGGCTGTTCACCTTTTTTATAATCGATCAGAACTGGACAATTATTCTTTGAAATACCAGCCGCCGGGACTACGGAAAGAGTTTTTGTTGTAAAATATTTGCGTGCACACGAAAAAGAATTGAAATACTAAAAGCGTTTTAAGAATAACTATAAAGCTGAAGATCGATTTAATATAATTCATTTTTTAAACGAAGCTGTTGATGTCCATATTTCAAATGCTTCGAGTTGGCCGATGATGTCATTGTTTATCTTTTTACGGGTATCCTTTGAAAAGCATTTTTATTTTGCTTTTATGATTACTGTCTTCATTGTTTTTCGCGTAAAAGGAAGGCCTAAATAAATCGCTTACAAAAATATCTGGGTACATTTGATCAGAGTGAAGGGCTTGGCTCGAAAAAACAGAAACTAGACAACTGCCAGCAACCGGACTCGCTTGTTCCACCCTGTTGATCGTCATTTACCTTTCTATGATAAAAGACTGGTATAAACACGATAAAAATCAAGTAACCTAAGCAAGCTTTCGTGAGAGACTCGATTATTTTCGCATGTAAGTAAAGCACGTTCTATTAAAATCACCAATAATGTTTCGTGATCCACCTGACTTGGAAGAAAAACCTACAAACGGATTACTTTGTCTAGTTAGTTTATTAAAACAGCTCGAAAAGTGGTAAATCGAGCTCGCTTTTCGTTTCGCAAGAAAACTAAACTCAACATCCTTGCGCTTTCTGCTTGACAGGACGTAATGCGGTACTCTGCTATTTTGTCATTTAGTCCCAAACCAACGGAGCTAAACTTTCTCGGGGCTATAGAGCACTATTGTTTTCTGGTTGTAATTATGGAAATTACCGCGAAACGTTTATAAAAACACTTCTGGCACAATATGCAAATTGTTTTGTCTGAGTGACCAGTCGCCATCGGGAAAACGGAAGCAAGAACGCGTGCTGTACGCGTTGTCGGACATGGTCAGTACGACCTCAATAAAAGCATTTTGCCTGGTTAGAAACAACGCTCAAGTTTAAGTTCAAAGGTAAGATTTGAAACAATAACAAAGTAAAGTCGCCGTGCTTCGATGAAACAGGCAAACTACAATTGTGGAAGATGATGCAGTTTTACTGAAGTGGCATGAAAATTGAAGTGTTGAATTTTAAGAGACTGAAAACAGCGTTAGTATAAGCCTTCTACAATTCACAAGTTATACTTTGAATTGTAAGTGTTGCTTTGGTTCTGATTAAGAAACTGGATTTGTTTTTTTAGATAAGCTAGTGTGTTCACGGTCAATCTGCTTTTATGCCGTTGTTGTGTTTAGACACCGCGAGTAATATATTTTGGTTTTTTTTATAATATTCTGCTTTGGCGAGTTTTGCGACACTTGCCAAGCCGTTCAAGTAACATTTTGCCTGTTTTAAGCAACATCTTTCATCGGAATACATGGCTAAGCTCTCGAGGTTTTTCTGAGTGTTTGTTAGTGCAGCACATTTGTGCTGCCAGCGAAACGAAACTAAACAACCAAAATAGTCTCACTCGATTGAATTGTGAAGTAGAAACAAATGGCGTTTGACAACCAAGATATTGTTGAGGCTAGATTTTAGATCATTTAATGATTTCCTTCAAAATATTGGCGATGGGGAAAAATATATTTGCTTTAAAAAAAACAAACTATCTTATGTTTATATTGCAGCCTGTGAAAGAGGTCTGCATGTGACATTTACAATTCAAAACGTGACCTACCTCGTTTTGCCAGGAGCCTATATGTCATTCAATAAAACGTTTTGGTGGAAAGATTTAGAATGAGTGTCTCATATAACTTCTTTTTAAGTTACATCTGAAATTTTCTTATCTAGCTCGGCATCGCAGTTTAACGGACATGTTTATAAATTATGGAACTTTCATAAGACTTACTCTGTAGAATACTCATAATTCATACTCATAGGACGCTCAACTTTTCGCACCTGTCATATCTTTTAGGTGTCCTTTTTGATGTAGATACAAATTAGCGTCTCTCAAGTTGGTAAGGCCAATCTTTTGTCCTATTAAATACTCGTACGCGTGGATAAGATCGCGTTTTTTGTTCCTCGAAGACTCCCGCTAATATAAAACACAAACATTTTTTATTGTCTTCCACATTTTGCTCACGGGAACACAACAACGAATAAAAAAAGAAATTATCGAATTAGAGTATTTTGTTGGTGTTTCCAACATTTTTCCATATCAGCGCGCGCCGAGGAAGCTTTATTGAGTTTATGGCGTAAATATCAAAATGTTAGTCTTTATTTTAACTGAATACTTTAAAGTCTAGCGTTTGAAACAATTCAGGTTTTACGACAGATTGTAGCATTTCAACTATTCAGATTGGTGATTAAGACATCTGACGCGCTCTTTGAATCTTTCTTGAGTGCAAACAGACAATGGGCTGAGTTGCTTTTAAAAAACGGAAATGGATCCACCACAAACAAAACAAACTTTACACGAAATTTAGTAAGAGTTTTTTTTTGTTTCAACAGATATTGGCGATCTTCTGGAAGGGTCAGTTGAGGTAATTATCGCCTTTGTATGGGGCCTTGTTGAAACATTTCTCATCGCACCGGAGAAAGCTATGTACGGCCGCTCTCACAGCTCAGCGCGGGATTTCATCCTAGATTGGGTACGAGAAAAACTTCCTCAAAGAGATATTAAAAATTTTACTACGGATTGGCAAGATGGTGTGGCTCTTTGCGAGTTAGTTAATGCTATACATCCAAACCTCATCCCCAAGAAACTTTACTCTGATAAAACAAACTTTGAGGGAAATGCAAAACTTGGAATCCAGATAGCCTACGATGCGTTTGGAATACCACAAATTATTTCTCCGTTTGATGTTGCTTCTTTACAACTTGACGAGCTCAGTATTTTGACCTACATTGCACTGTTCTGCAAACATGACAGCATGGAAAACCAAAAACGACCAGAAACCAACAATAACGAGCCTTTTGAGAAACGGGGAAAGGAAAACAGTGCACTAAGAGTCTATGGAACAGGACTGAAGGCGGGGGAGCTGGGTAAAGTCGCAGAGTTTATTGTAGAGTTGAATGGCGCTAAACCCACAGATATTACCATAGCTGTGGAGTGCAAGCCAATGAGCGATGATTACCAGGAAAAGCCCGAGCTAACCGTAAAACCACTGGGAAAGAGCACGTACGTGGTAAAGTATCTCCCAACGCGTCCGGGGGATTACGTCATCAGTATTCTCCACCGCGGTGCGCATATACTGAGAAGTCCGTTCTATCTAACCGTTTCCGAGCCAAGTTCCAGAAATAGTTCTGGGAAGCTTCGAAATGGCGAAAGGGCCGGTGCTTCATCAACGGAGTCGCTATCAAGCACAGGAACTTGTAACTCGGACTCAGCCTCCTCTACTTCCTCTGAGCCCGTCCAATCAAACAAGCTGGATATCTCATCTCCAAACTCGCCCCATTCTCCGTCGACTTTTTGTAGCCCTGGAACTTGTTCGTCTCTAAACACTGCAGAAGGTCAAGGACTTTTGGTAGGTGAAGTAGGCCGCGTCGGGCGTTTTTCGGTGCTTACTGACAATAAAACTAAAGGACCTTTGAGCGTGTGCATTAGTTGTCCAGCGGTTTCGATTCCCGTTCCTTACGTAAAAAGCGAAAAGAAAGAAAGCTATACAGAGCACCGTGTAATGTACATTCCCACGGAGCCTGGGGCGTATGAAATTTACATCAAGTGGGGCGAGGATCAGATCCGTGGAAGTCCATTTAAGGTATTCATAAACGATGTCACCGCAGAGAAAGACATTCAAGAAACACAGCAGAGAGAGGAAGGTACCAATGAACGTATTAATGAAAAAGGAAAGATTTGTGTTTATTATTCAGCTTCATGTACAAGCCCGAAAGTTCGTAGCGATAGACAGCAACTTGAGAAATTTCTCAGGGAGAAAAGAATTACGGAAAGACCAGAGTATGTGCCTTGGGTAGCGCTGGACCTTGAATTAAACAAAGCAGAGCGAGACAGAATCATCGAAACAGCAGGAACTAGAAAAACTCCAATGTTATTCATTAACCAGAACTACGTAGGAGGGTTTGAAGATGTTCTCATTATGGATAAACAAGGCCGTTTCGATTCGTTATTAAACTGACCATTTCCCAACGACAATTTGTCATACTCATCGAGACTTTTTACTTTTCCAGAAATGCATTTCTTATTTAAGAGTAAAGTATGATAAAAAAATTTAAATCAGTTTAATTTAGAATTATAGTAAAAAGTTTGTTAAACTTTCCTAGCCTTAGAATTTTGTTTGGCTTGAAAAGTCTCGTCATAAAAGAAATTGATGATCATACTTGAAAAAGAACACTTTGTGTTCCTGTTTTGCTTCCTGTTGCTTGAAAAAGAACACTTTGTGTTCCTGTTTTGGTTTGCTAAGTGCCAAGGCATCAGCTACTTGAGCCTTAACGAAAAATGTTTGTCAGCGTATGGATTAATTTAGAAAGCTTGATATGAACTTATTTTCAGATAAAGTAACAAGGACTTTGTTAAGAAACACTGTCAAGCGTTTGTTGTATCTATATATTAAGTTGTGTTTGTAGCAACCAGCAGCACGTTTAGTGATTAATTTGTAGAAATCAGGTGATAAGCGCTTACAAGAATAAAATGAGTAATTATTTAAACTGATTTGCAGACTTGATGGAAATAGCGAGTGACACAATTTACAGTAAGAAACAATTTATATGCAAAAATATACAATACAATTCAATACAACACAAATTAAACATATTGAGTGCAACAGATACAATATAACTGACGTACAGTATAATACATTACAAGGTAATGCAGTGCAGTGCAATAGATAGAGTGCATTACGTTAAAACAAATGCAATTTAATACAACGCAATATAATGCAATGCAATCTAAAAAATATAAAACAATGCAATGCGTTACAGCTCAATAATGCACTGAGAACAACACCACCAAATGCAAAAAGTATAAAATTATAAAATACATGGTAATGTAATACGACACCATACAGCTTGTTCAGATACGCGTTCTGATTGGCTAGGTTGGGAGTGATTGATACTTATAATACACCTATGAGCCACTCCGCGTATGACTTTTGGGAGAGATTGAAGCACTGTCTGTTCTCAGTAAAGGTCAACAATGCAAAAATCGGCTAAAATTTTCTAAAACTTTTATATTGTTAGCCGATGTTTGCTAAAAGAGTTGAAGATTAGTCAGAACAATTAAAAAACTAGATGATTTTTGAACGTTTAAAAGAATTTGGTAATGAGAAAGAATCGAGAAAAAGTAGAGCAAACTTCCGAAAATTTCGAAAATTTAAACTGCTTTTTTGTAAAAGAATAGAAAGATAGAGAGAGAGAGAGAGAGAGAGAGAGAGAGAGAGAGAGAGAGAGAGAGAGAGAGAGAGAGAGAGAGAGAGA
>JAOBRD020579692.1:0-16050 GCA_027575215.2 Hydrozoanthus sils
GGGCAAAATTACTTAGCGCTGATTGGTCGCTGGTACACTTCCGGAAATTTCCGAAGATTTTCCGAAAATTTCAAAAACTCTCAAAAACGCATTAGAAACATTTTCCGAAGATCTTCGAAAATTTCCGGAGATTTCCGAATGTTTCCGAACACCTCCGAAGATTTTCCGAATTATTTTAAAAATCATAAAAATGCCTTAAAAACTATTTCAAACCTCTTCCGAAGAATTCCCAATGTTTTCAGAGGTTGCAAAGTTTTGTTTCATTTGGGAGAAATGAGTTAAGTTATGTAACGCTTTTTCGTAGGATCCCGCGGAGAATGAAGAATTTTGAATTTATACTACTAAGAGGAACATTGATTATGTTTAACATTTGCTTTATTTCAATTTAATAAAGATCAGTGATGTCGATAAACCAAAGCTTAAAGTAAGAAAGTCCGACGTTTCGGCGACATCTTGGCGCCATTATCTAAGGAAACTGTTAAAGTATGCACTTACATCAGTTTCCCTCGATAATGCCGTCAGGGTATTGCCGAAACGTCGGACTCTCTTGTATATTACGTCAGTTTTTATTTTATTTTGTTATCGAAAATAAGTAGCGAACTTAAACTCTTGGTTTCCTGTTAGTGACTCGTCTGACTAGTATCAACTATATCTCTAGTTTAAAAACAAAAACATTTGTTATAGATTATATTGAGTAAAAAAGTATATACAATCTAAGGAAATTCTTTCGTTTTACAAAACGACTGAGTTTCTCTAAAAAAAAGTAGGTTTTTAAAGTTACTTCTGAGGCAATTGATTCAAATTGCAAATTACAATAAATCCCCTTAATACAACATATCTATTTAGTTCTGAAATCAAAACGCACTCGATAAAATTATTAACACATAAACGACAACTTTGAGTGTTTTTGAAAACATATTTCGGCCATCAGCCTTTTGTCTTCGTCAAGTGCTTTATTTAACTTAGGGATTATTGAATTGCATATAGTTAATGAGTTTTAATTGATAGTAAGATAATTGAATTATAATAAATACAATAGAAGCACACCAAACTGTAAGTTTGATATTGAGATGCTTGACTTGAATGTTGAGTGAGTGCTTTTCCCAGAGGGCTTTTCCCGGAGAGGCATCTCAGTATTTCGACATACAAGTAGATATATGGAGTCAAGTCCAACAAAACACTGATGAGGGCAGAAGACACTACCGAAACATGTTTGCAAAAAAAACTCAAAGTCGTCGTTTGTGTGTTAAAAATCTTGACAAGTCTGCTCCTAATCGTCCGTTTGGAAACACTCCATAAAAACTAAATTTCTTTTTTCTGTATAGCTTGCAGATAAAGACTCGGTTACAATATTGTTAAAACGCATTCTAAGCATCTTTCGAAGTTAAGATTTCTTAATAAAAATTGCTCGAAAAATTTTTTCTTTTTTAGAAAAATAGCCTTAATGGTTAGAAATGTCTTATAATAGCAGCAGATCTTACATTTTAAAAGGTTTAAAAGTATTTAAAGACTTGCTAACTTGATGTTTAATTAAAAGTTTAGTGCATCAAACGTCTAAAGAGTCTCTGACACTGTTTCTTATTGCTTTACTACAGAGTACTCCTTGGCATGTTTCTCACACAGCCACAAACACTTGCTGTGGTATCGAATCGCACAAAGACCACCAAAATTTTGTGGAGAATCGTTATGGTTCAAGAGCTTTGCTAAATCTCTTCTTCAGATGGTTTCGAGTTGAGTAAGTCGATGTCTTTTGCGTGTTCAGCAAGATTTGGATAATCTTTTTCGTAGCTTTTTAATAGGCCTTCTAAGGCTGTAGCTCCTTTCCTAGCAGCACCTACGACTAGAAGAATCGGTAAAGCAGCTCCTCTGGAAATGAGATGAAGTGGCATCTCAAGCTTGGAAATTGCCCACAGCACTCTGTAAATTCGTGGACCATACTTTTTGATGAATTATTTTGGCTTTCGTAACGGTAGACCAGGTGACCCCGTAAAGTGGAAACCACTTGGAGAATCACAAAGCAAGTGAACTGTATTTCCGTTTTTCCATAAGGTGTTTGCCACCAGTTCTGTAAGCCTCAAAGCTTCTTTTTTGACAGGAAGCATCACAAAGAGCTTTGGATATTCCTTGTCGTCAAGCCTTTCTTCTAGTAGCTCTATTTGTCCTGATACAGGCCAGGTAAAAGGCAAGTTGCCAGTGGTAACATCTCGCCACTTTCCAACGTAATGTCCTTTCTCACAAAGAACATCTTCAGTTCGATCATCTTTTATCGAGAGCGGCTGCACATGCCCATCTTGAATCAAACATTTTGCACATGCCACCTGTGTCACAACACTGATGTTTCTACCAGCCACGGACTGAACCATCAAATCAGTTTGCTCGATAATACAACACGGGTTTGGCCCACGGATGATAACGGAAACTTGTTTTCTGTAAGGAATGAACTCGATGTGAACTAGGTGAATTTCTTGGACTTTGTCCTGGTCCAGTTTGGTCTGTCTCTCATGAAAGCATCGAGTTTTCTTTGTTGTCACATATACAACGTGACTGGATGAGTAAAACGGGGACAGTGATTTGTGGAACTCTTCTTTGTTTTTGTTCACTTCGGCGATCAGGCGTGGAAACAGATCCAATGGTACAAACTCGAACTCGTGAACGTGAGTCAGCTGCTTGGTTTTTTCTTCAGGCTCTTGGGACCAAATGCTTTTGTTTGGCATACCTATTGGAAGCTTGCATGGAAACAATTCCTGGTGAGTATCGGCTTCGAAACAAATAGAAAAACCACGAAACAGTTGAATGAGACTTTCACGATACTCTTTTGGAATATGGGACCAAACGTTTTCCAGCTTTGAATGATCAAGAAACCCTTGATCAATGACTTCTACCTCAAAAGAAATTAAGGTGCAAGGATGATTGGACAGCCACTGTGGGTCAAAAATAATCATTTCGGAAACAGCCTTGCAGTGAACAAGATATCCAGCGTTCCTAAGAAAGACTGTGAGTGCATTTGCGTTCTCTTCTGAAACTAAATATTTTGCTGCAAGGTTTTTAAAATCTGTCATTGACAGGACGGGCTGCTTAACCTCAACCGCTTGCTGCTTGCGCGCTTGTGCGTTTTTAATTTCGCTCCACGAGTGAGGTATCAGTCTCATCAAAACTTTCACGGCCTCACTTTCGATGCATTTCATCAACTGTAAAACACTCTCGTTTTTCTTCCAGAATACCACCGTTGAAGGGAATTTGTCTATGCTGCTTACTTCAAAGTAACCTACAACGGGAGGAAGGTTAACTAAAAAAGAAGGATTGTTCTGGTTCTTTCTGAAACTGGCAGTTTTAATTCTCTCATTCCTATCTTTACCATCCTTTAAACCGTCTCCCTCGACTCTACCCTCATTTGACGATCTTTCATTTTTCACGAAGTCTTGTGGCGTGACAACATTTTTGTTAGTTTCCTCGTATTTCACGTAGAATGTGGCACTCGCACTTCTCTTTTCTTTCCTCGCTAAATTTGATGTGCTTTCTGAATCATTTGAGTTGCACACCTCGTTTAAGTTGAGAAAAGTCTTGCAAAGGAAACAAGAATCAACCTTACTTTCTTTATGTCTCTGGAGATGAGCCTTGTGGCCACAACGAAGCAGCGTTTTAACTTCTTCTTTCACCCTTTCTCGAACTTCTTTGTTAACTTTCTGGTCGTCTGCATGTGTTCCCAATATGATTACTCTCGCGGCTGGGTCCACGCTGTGAATCACATTTAGCCAGGTTTCAAGGCGCCCAAGTCTGTCCCGGCCGAAACCAAATTTTGCCAAGTTGAATACAACAAGATACACAGTGGTATTGGTACTGGTGAACAGCATGTGGGTTTCCAGAAAATCAACTTCTCCTCCAGTATCAAAGATCCGGCACTGAAGATCTTTCAGCTTCAATTCGTTTACTTTTATACCCTTGGTCTTATCGATCTTGTCACGAGAGATGCCCTTCCCATTGGTCATTGCTTCAATTAACGTGGATTTTCCGACCTCTGCTTCTCCAACAACATGCAGCTTAAATTCTTTGTTGACAACTGCTTTTTCACTTAATGCCTTTAGATACACCAGCGTGTCGTCGATGTATGCCTCCCATCAAGGCACTAACAGGGTTGTTGTCAATCGAAAAATGTTTGAGTTGCCTCAATCTATCAACGAGCGGTATTGGTAACGTTGAAAGGCTGTTGTTTGACAAACCCAGATAGTTTAGCCTTCTTAGCGAACCGACTCCATCTGGTAGATTTTTCAAATTGTTATCATTCAGGCAAAGTATTCCAAGGTTGCCAAGGTTAGTTATTTTTTCTGGAAGTGTATTTAAGTGGGTATGGGAAAGATTCAACGCCTCGAGCTTTAGTAGATGGTTAAGGACACTGTTGGACATTTTATTCAGGCTACAGTACGTTACTTCAAGGTGTTTTAGATTTGGAAGACGCCTCTTAACTAGTCCATCAAGGCTAACTTCTCCGCCTAAAACTCCAACAACTAAAAGTCGTTCAACATTGCCAGGGATCAAGGTTGGTATCTTGTTGACGTCTTCTTTTCTCTGATTATGAACCAGCAGTGTAAAAGGTGCAACTGCTACTCTGAATTGAGGTTTGTGGTTAAAATCGATTCCGTTTTCGAGCGCCTCCGGCAGTTCCTTGCAATCGTTTTTTGAGGATATTAAAATAACGTTACTGTTTGGTACCGTCCTTTCAAGGCCAGCGGATTTTAGTTCCTGTTGTGGAACAACGGATGGTGAGAACACATTTGCTTAAGTGTATTTAGCCTTTCTAGTGATTCTGCAACTTATCAGTACATTCCGTAACTAAATTTTGCTTCAGAGCTTTTAAAAGCTTTTACACTTATTCCTATTCAGACTAGGCATTATTGGAGTTTCTGCGACGTGAAGGGGGAGGGGGAATTTTGAAGCCTCCCCACCCCCTTAGCAACTCTGTATCTACAAATGCTATTGTCATGAAACCTGTTAGATAGAACGTGTTTTTCGAACAATTTGATCCTTAATGAAATGGTCAAAAAATGTTGTCAGAGGCCTAAAGAAACATGGTACTATTGCAGCTTTTGAAACACATTTTTTATGTTTTTTTTTTACCTCTGAGTCATGACTCAATTTCTTTCTAATAAAAATGTTATTAACACTGGCCTTGAAGCGGGAGTACACCCAAAGCACGCTTGTTGCCGCTTTTCCTCATGATTCTTTCGACATCTCCGTCCATGATTTAAATCTACAAAACCGCTAGGCTTAAAACACAAAACGGAATAAAAGAGAATCAACTAGAATATTTTAGGATTTTTTGGATGAGTTTCGAGTTTTATTTATTTTTTTGAAGATTGGTAGTTTTAAAGAAAATTTTAAATTTGGTGATTTTTTGGTGATTCAAATATCGTTTTCATAATCCGACAAAAAACTTGGATGTAATCCCGCCTTAAATCAACATTATCAGAAAACAACTCGAGTGAAAAATAATTGATGACGTCATATTTTTCAAATGACGTCATATTTGAAGTCACTAGAAAACATATTGATCATTTTAAACGTGATTTACATATCAATAGAGAAAAAAAATACGAACTACAATGAAATTAAACTAAGAATTACGAAAAGAGCAAAAATTGGAAAAAGCTGTCAATCAAGATCCTGTTACCTTGGCAACTCAAAAACTTTGACTTCAAGTCGCAAATACCAGTACATAGCCAAATAAATTTTAGGAAAAGTCCGAAAATTTGGTGGTTTTTTTTATAGGATTATGTAAAAGTTACGGAGTCTCAAACTTCGAGTGGCAGAAAAAGCCATTCCCCCAGTCTGAAAACGGTTAAGAGAAAGTCTTACAAATTTGAAATTTAAAATTTCAGTCGGCTTTTTCTGTAATGTCGAGATTTCAGTATAATATTTTTCAGTAATTGCCCTAATCTCAAATATTTAAAAGTAGTGCTGTGGTTACAATTACAACTACATAATAAAGTTTTACTTGAAGCTCAAATGTTGTAATAACTTTCACCGTCGGCCATCGAATGTCTACTTTAGAACATGCACACTTAACAAACTCTGTTCATAGATTAAGGTGTACCAGGAAAAGAAAAAATTGTGTTCTCTAAACAATGAAAAGGACTCTTTGGTATGTACGACACTTGTTTTTGCTACAAACGGTTCATTTTTATTATTTAGACCAAGCTCTAAAAGATACTAAAATGAAAAAAAAGAAGTGCTTTGTTTAAAGAAACGGAAGATTAGTTTTACGACACTAGGTAATAAGCTTTGGCTGAGGAAATGAACTGACATAATGGCTTCATTAGCACTTGACTGTTTATGATTGTAGTCTGGCTGCCGGAAGCAACAAAAACAAACTAAAAAAAAGCTGCACTGGTGTACTAATTGTAACATGTCACCGTTTACCGAAGCCTCGATAAAGTGTGGTTGAAGTAGTCTCCAATTCTATAAATGTTAATGGTACATCGAGTTAAATCCACGGCTTCAACAAATAAATTGTTCTTTTTCTACAAGCTTGGTCTCAGTTTTGCGTGACCTTTGACCTTTGCAACTTCTCGATTACTCCCTGAGTTGTATCCTGGGGTCGATTAAATTTTTCGCGTTTAGCTAGAAATTTTCACGTTAAAACAGCTAATTAATCTTTTCGTCTTGCAAAATCCAAAACTGTAGCTATAGTATTAGTAGAAAATTTTTTCGCTCTAAATGTTGTTTGACTTTTAATTCCCTCTATCAAAACCTGTTTTTGTGTTTCATGTGTATCTAGGCACTAAAAAACTTCTTCCATGTTTGCGTGGCGTGATACAAGAGAGGTGTTCGGAGAAAATCGAGACGATATGCTAGGCACATTTGTTGAATGATACAACGTTTACAAACAAACAAACGTAAAAATATGTTTAGGTAACTTCAAAAACCTTTTTTAATATAAAAAGAAAAGTTGTTCTGAAAGTGGATAATCGCTCAATTTTCTTTCAAGTATAGTTTCTAGTTGTTCATTTTTAACTTTGTTTGAATTAAAGTCGCTTTCCTTGAACAAAGAGTTTTAGTGTTGTCACAAATATTCTTGTTTTTCCTTGATACTTTGAAATGACAAAAGTAAAGTGTGTCTCGACCTTTTAGAATTTTCAAAAATTAATTTCAATTTAGCAATTAAAATTGCTTCTGGATCTCCAGTTGGGAAAGTGCACATCGTAAATGGTCTGTTCGATGTTGTACGTTGGGAAACACTATATTCACAGAAGTTCAGGTTCAAGATGGCGGACACCTTTGACTCAACCTCCTAAGCTACAAAGATTGACAGCTAAAGTCAATGTTTAATTTATGCCAAGTCAATACATTTTGAGTTTTTGCTATCGATACGATATAACTACCTCTACAAGCAGAGCTACACAACTTAGATCTAAAAGTAGAATCCGGCCGCCACATTGTGTTTTATCAAGTTTTAATTCAGATGAGAAGGATGATAACAAATTTATTTTCATGGGTCTTTTACCTTGTCTGACAAAAGTTTCCGCATTGGCTGTTTTTCGGCAACGCTTTGACAAGCGCTTTCAGATTCTTTAGTAAACGGTACCGGTATCCTAAAAATTGAGTAAATATTCAGCAATCTACTAATCTAGATCGGTTAAAAAATGGGATAAACCGAAAGGACCAAAGGCAGAGCGCTCTTCGTTCTCGTATTTTTCACTTTTGTGCAGGAACGCTGCAATCGTACTTTTTAATGACCTTACTGCAAGCAACCTCGAGGAGTTACGTTAAGAAACATGTGCAGACATTCCCCAACTTTTCCACGCAGAACCTCGGTATTTTGTAATCGTTTAAACCCAAAATGTTTTGACTTTGCAGTCAAATTTAACTTGCATTAGTTTAATAAATATTAAACTTACATCCAAGCCTTAAGCAGTCGAAACAACCCACGCGGTCACTCCAGCTTAGGAGACTGAGTCGAATGTGTCCGCCATATTGAACCTGACCTCCTGACCTTCACTCAGGATCTTAAAATAACTGAGGAGAAGGTGCTGCCTTTTCTTTAACATCTGCAAACGATTAGCCCTTCGCGTCTTCTCGGATAAGGACGTTAAACCGTAGGTCCCGGGTGGAGACCTCGAAGGGGACCTCGAGTCCTGTTGTCTATTCTCCCTTGACACCTATATAGTCAAAAAATGTCATAAAAATATCAAAGTAGAAAATATGATTATACATATCAATAATATGACTAAATGAGGCGTGTTGCTAATAACCTTACCTAAAGGTGGAAAATAAGCTTTCGTAGTTTTTTTAATTTTAGCGATAACCACCAACAAAATCCTCAAAAAGTCCAACCTAGACCGGGTTAAACTATATTCACTAATCATAGCACTAGTTAAAGAAAAATCTGTTTAGACTCCGGTTATGCAATTAGTAATTAAAAACAGCACAAACCTTTTTAGTATAAATTCAATCGAGCGTTTAAAGTTAGGGTAGTTTCAAGTGTCAGCATTAAGCTTAAATCACAGAGCTTTGATGCTTACCATCTCAACCGACATAAAACTGCGGGCTTCAAAAGGAGAGTGTTAAGTTAACAAGATTGTACATCAAAAGAACTTACCTTGTTCTCCGCTTCCAAGTTTGCACCAGCATCAATGAGATATTTCACCACCTGATCGTGCCCACGATATGCAGTCCCCCATAACAGAGTCTCACCGTACTAAATAGGTAGACAGTAGGTAGCAAAGAGGAGGTGGTTATTAAAACCGATAATTTTCAAAAGGCCAAACTACTGTTTCGCTTTTGACCCTGATCCTTCACGACATAAAGTACTATGGCGGACGAGATAGACGCACTGTCTTCTGTATGTAGCCAAGTATAGCCGGGTCTCATCAGCTTAAACAAACACTAAACCGTTTTCTGTTTAGTTTAGGTTAAAAAATCTTGCAAAGTTCGATAGATCAAACTATTTGGCTGATTTAACAACGATAGGTTTCTGTAGTCTTGCCACTAATGATGTAAATGATAGTATGACTAGAACCAGTGACGCATTGGAACAAATAACCAGTAAGCATGCACCTATTGGAAAGGCTTCACGATCTAAAGGAAAATTATTAAGACGCCCACGGATCTCCAAAGGCATATTTTGCTCTATTAAAGAAAAACAGCGTTTATTTAAAACTCATTTTCTTAGTAGCGATCCCCTATAAAAAGAATTCAATAACAAACTTAACAAAGTTAAGGACTTAACTAAACAAAAGTACTTCAGTTAGCAGTTTGAAATTAACAAAAGATAATATAAAAAAACATGGAAAACAATTGGATTATTAATTAATAGGAAAAAGAAAGCTAACCCGATGATAAATAAGATAATTCATAACAATTAGTGTTACTGACACATCTGAAGCGGATATATGTAATCAGTTAAATTCATATTTTATTAAAGTAGGCCCAACATTATCTGCTAACTTACCAAATCATAACAATTCGAATCCTACAGATTTTATTACCAGACAATTTCTAAAACAGCTTTATGTTCAGGTTCATTCAGTCATATGAAGTACGTGATTTAAATATGAACTTAAAATTAAGTCATCTATGGGAGTTCCAGACATGTTCTTTAAAGTAGCTAGTGTCACATTTGTCAGGCATTAACTACGGCTTATAATATTTCTATTGAGCAAGTCATTGTCCCTGATAGCCTGAAAATTTCCAAAGTGACACCGATAGATAAGGGCGGTGATATAACAGACCCAACTAACTTCCGTTCAATATCAGTTCTCTCTATATTTACACAAATTTTTGAAAAACTAGTATGCAAACAGCTCACAAACTATGTTGAAAAATATGTTTTATGCCAATTTCAATTCGGATTTAGAAAGGGTAGATCAACAGAACCATTGCAGAAATCACCGACAATTTAAAGCAAGCATGCAATGGATAACTCATTTACTTGTGCAGTCTTTTTAGACTTCGCAAAGGCCTTTGATACAGTGAATCATGGTATACTCCTGAACAAATTAGAGAAATATGGCCTTTGGGGACTCCCGTTACGTTGGTTTACAATCTATCTTACTAATAGGCAACATGCAATATGTTAAATGTGGTGATACTGAATCTTCTAGGCAAACTATTAAATGTGGTATACCACAAGGCAGTTCGCTTGGCCCGCTTCTCTTTCTATTATATATCAACGACATTCCTAACTGCTCCGATGTACTAATGTTCAGAATATTTGTAGACGATACTAACATATTCGCTTCCTCTCCATTTAGTGCCTCTGAACTTCAGATTTTAATGAATCAAGAATTGACAAAAGTGAAAGAGTGGTGTGACCTTAAACTATCAATTAATTTAAAGAAAACTAACTGCATGATAATTAAATCGTTTAAAAAGAAAACAAATGAAAAATGGAATATAAAGTTTACAAATAATGACGGCTCTATGCATTCTTTATAAAAGAAGAACTACATTAAATATCTGGGTGTACTAATAGATAATACAATGTCATGGAAATACCATGTCGCTTCTGTGTGTTTGCGAATCTCCAGAAACATAGGCATCTTCTGCAAACTTACACATTACATCTCCTTGCAGCAGCTTAAACAACTATATTACAACTTGATTTATCTTAACCTTAGTTATGAAATCGTTTCTTGGGGCAGCGCTTGCGCGATCCAAATAAACAAAATCCTAGTCAAGCAAAATCATATTGCTAGACTTATATTCTTTGCAACCTTATACGGTCCAAATACCGATAGTGCATAACCCTTGCTAAGCTTGTTAGATTTCCTAACTGTAGATAATAACTAAAACACTCAACTTCTGTGCTTTACCCACCAATGGCATTTGAAGAAATTACCGAGCATTTTTAGCACCTATTTTCGTTATGCTAACGAAGTTCACAAGTACAACACGCGATATGCTTCTAAAGGTAACTTTTGTAAGGCACGTTTCAGGACGAACATTGGAAAACAAACGATTTCAGCTATGGCGACAGAATTGTGGAAACAACTCCCAACTCACATAAAAAATCTTCTGAGCCATAACTTTTCAAAACATCTTAAACGACACTTCTTAGCCCAACAAATTACAACATGAAAAAATATGTATTTATTTACGTGTATATCCATATGTATAAATGAATATGCGTTTGTGTATATATATATTATCCTGCAATTAAAATGTAACTTCACAAGACTAGTAGCTACAAGTAGCTAACTCGAAAACCTTACGGTTTTCAGTTGCTAGCATTTCCTTACTTGAAAATATATTCAGTTTAAAATATAAATTATTGCAAAGAAACAAATAATAATCTAAATATAAAAAAATGAAGCTTGTAAAGAAAAAAGGGATATAAAATAAACTATATCTATCTATCCCAAACATATTGCCTCAAGTTTGAAGAAGAACAATAAAACAGGTTTGAAAATAATAAAAAAAAACAAGTCGAAAATGACTAAGAAAGCAATGCTACCGCAGCTAATTTAAGAAGAAACGCTATGAAAACTAAATACATTTTTCAATAGTTGCTTTTCTGTCAGAAAAATCTTGTTGTTGTTGCTCGCGGGATCAATCTATTCAGTGATTTTCATCTGGCTAGCACATAAATAATGCCTTTGCGTTCGTGAAAGCCAATTTCTAACAATAGTACTGGAAAATTTAAAGAAAGCCGCACACATGTCAAACACACTACGAAGGAAAGAAGTCTTGTAGGTTTTGTGAACAAAATGAATGAGAAAAGAACGATTTAATGATTTTAAAAGGTCGACGATCGAAGCACACGCTGAAAGCAATACAAGATGCATAAACAACCATTTTGCGTATTTGACAGCATAGGTATTCATTAGACACGATGAATTCACAGTTGGTCCGCAGCCACCTTGAGTTGAACCAAAGCACCCGCCTCGGCAAAAATTTAAAAAAAACTATCGCAACAGTTGATATTTGTGATATAAAACACTTTTAACTGTATAGCGTGTATCAACAACATCCAATGAATGCGCCCTTATACTGCACGAACGTGAAGAAGTCGTTAGTTTTCGCCATTGCTGCTTGTAACTTTAAGACTTCAGTAATTACCTAACGTTTCTTGGCAATTTGGATTTAAAAAATTTTTCGGGAAAGCGTGCCTATAATCGGACCCCCCTAGAAAATGATAGTCACACTGCCTTGGTTATTTTTTTTATCAAGGCTACGGTCCTGCACATTTTCAAGTTAGCAATTGGAGTTGCACTGAGAGACCAAATGGAGTAAAAACAAGTCAGACGCACTTCACTGATTCGTGATTACTTCTAGTTAAATATTTCCTCAATTTACAGTCATTCCTCATGTAAAAGCACAAACCCTGTCATAACTTACACTACAAATATTTAAATCTGATTTTCAATCTTTTTGATAAGAAGATTTGGTAAAATTGTGCACAGTACGTCATCTCGTGTCAGCATTAAGGTTATTCCCCATTCCTTCACGAGGAAAGGGAGGTTGTTACAACCCCCCCCCCTCCCCCCATTATTTTTGATAGATTTTGCAGTCAGCACTTTGAAGGCCTGTCTCCAATTAACCCGCCTTTAAGAGTAAGAGCTACAAAACTATAGTAATTTTTTTTTATCCAGGGGAGTTGTATCAGAAACTGGGCCGTAGGGGGAGGAGTATTTCAACAATGCCCCCCCCAGAATTGGGGAGAATGGAGAGAAGTGCCTTTTTTCTTGGTGTAGATTAAATTTATGTTTTTGTGATTGCGGGTATTCCAAGGTTTTAAATGGTTTTTTGTATTTGTTGACTTTTATAGACAAAATGTCATGACATCAACCATTTTTGATGAGTCAGCAGCTTTGTTAGTTAGGGGAATATTGTTTTAGTGTCAGAGAAACGATCTTCTTGCCTAAGTGCATTTTTGACGTTTATGATTCATTTTTAGTGAGCTTCTGGAGTAAACTCTCCCACATGTGGCATGTCAAACTCCCAAATTAGACAATCAAACATTGCCGAACTATGTTGTACTAACACAGAGACATGTTTCCTATAGTATTATAAAAATTTTGTTTTGGTTTTAACTAATTCCCAATTTTGAGAGGGTTCTTAGAATTATGCTTTTTTTTTTCAAGTATTTTCTAAGTTAGCTGCATAAATTGACTACATATATAAATTTATGTAAGCCTAATTAAGTTATTGATTGATCATGAAAAACGGTTTGACTTACTGCATACCATGTCTCATTTACATGCACCAATATAAAATTGGCAAAATTGAGGGAGGGGGGGGGGTTGTACCAACACCTGCAACATAAGGACTTTTTTAGTTGTTATCTGGAAATGTTGTACAAACAGCTATATTCAAAATATCGAAATGGTACGTCTTCGACTCACAAAGTCGTCTTCAGTTTTCTTTTTTTTACCTCAAGATGACTTTATGAGTCGAAAACGTTTGTTTTGAAATAAACTTCTAACTTTATAGTACAGTTTTGATATTCTAACCTAATGGCGTTTTTATGTAACAGCTATATTTAGTTTAACTAGTTCAACAAAACACAATATCAGTGATAATGACTAAGAAAGCGAGTTATGCAAACTAAACACACTGTTTAATAGCTTACTTTTGTGCAAAAAAAAAATTTTCTAAAACATATTTTTCTCAACTGACAAATATTCCAAAAGTAAAAACACAAACCCTGTTTTCCTGTTATTATAAATACGAATGGAATTCAATCTTTTGTATTAAATGATGTGGTATTTAAACTCAAAAGCACTAGGGTATTGCTTTTTGTGTCAGCATCAAGTTTACAAGGTTTTACAATAGAAGAATTTACCTTGTTCTTCGCTTCCAAGTTAGCACAAGATTCGATGAAATATTTTACCACCTGACCGTGCCCTCTTTCTGAAGCCACCCACAACGGAGTCTGACCATACTAAAGTAAACATTAAAAGTTAAGAAAGCTAGCAATAAAAGGTGGAGGGGACTGGTTATATAACCCGATAAACTTCAAAGGCAGAACGGGTCCATTACGTGACCAAGTGGCACTGCACAACGTGCACTATGACGGACGAAACCTACTGCAACCCATTACGAAGTCTCGCCATCCTCAACAAAAAATTAAAAGTAAAGAAAAAAAGTTTCGTCAGGGACAAGCATGCCCAACAAACTTTCGAGCAAGCTCTGAAGCTGTCATGTTGGTCCACACTACGCACCAACATGTATTACCGCTGAAGCATCGAATACGGCTCTTGGCGCTGTCCTCGAACAGTTCGTTGATGGTCAATGGAAATCTATTTCATTCTTTTCCAGGAATCGGCTGAACTCAAGTACAGTGCCTTTGACTGCGAGCCACTGACGAAAATTTCTCGCCGCTTGGCACTTTCTGTGTAGTTTCTTGAGGGTCTAGGTTTTCATATCAAGCCACTTACATTGCTCTGAAGTCTGACATTGCGAGACGTTCATCACCTCCGACCAAGGCCATCAGATCTAGTCCGATCTTTTGCGTGAAATCATCCATCTCTTCGGAATCCCTCGTCACCGAACAACAGCTTATCACCCCTGGCCCAACGGGCTTGTTAAGCGTTTCTACTGACAATCAAGAGCACACTGAGCTGGTAACAACTGGATAGAGATCTTCCAGTTTTTCTCCTTTGCATTCGAACCCCCCTAAAAGAAGAGTTGTTATGCACCTCGTCGGCTAAGTTGCGGTTTATGGCACCACGTTTCGGCTTTCAGGTGCCTTCTTCTCTGCACCGATCTCTGTGGATCCAATGTCCTTCGTTTCAAAACTGAGTCGTACCATGCAGTCTCAGTAATTCATTCCTACAGTGCACTATGAGTCCTTAAAGTCATATATATCTTAGGATATCCAGCATGCATCCATGTTAAAGTTCGTTGCGAACTCGGGCCTACACCGTTCCACTCCGGGTCCTTCGTAGAATAAATATGCACTTTATTGATGGATCTTCGGCTATGATCTCCGTAGACTGCTCAGAACCATGCACCGCCTACCAACAAGTAGTTTGTCAATCGTCTTACCTTGATATACCAGATACCAGATTTTAATATTTACAAACGCGGGAACCGTGTTAAAAGGCAAAATTTGATAGGCTCGCTATCCCGGGCTATTAAGCATTATCCACTCGGGATAGTATGTCTGTGGCGAAATGGCAGTAGAAAATCCCCACTTTGCGACGATCACGTATGATGACGATTTGCAAACACAGATAAATGCAATTCCAGAAAATACCAAAATAGCAACAAAATATTGACTACGTGTTTTTCAAAGTAAAAAGGAATCTTAAGTATTTAAACAGTTCAAAATAAAACTACAATGTTTACAACTTTTTTAACAAACAAATGATGCTCTTTGATATCACGGCGGCAAGTCAATGTTTATGTTTTGTCGATTGGTTTTCTCAAGAGCAAGAATTTCTAGTAGAAGTTAGTAGTAAAATTGTTCAAAATGAATAATTGTTTGAGAAAGTTTTACCTGTCCGTTCGTAAGCATACATGACGATGGTTTTTACAGCATTGTCATGCAGTTTGGTGTCGATAAGGTCTGCGATTGACCGCTTCCAGGGGGAGGTGACGGTTCTCCCATTTATTTACCATATAGGGACGTGCCGCCCACCAGGGTATGGATTTTGGGGTCCTTGCCTTAGACAGGGTATACGACTTCACTCAAGCTGTCTTAAACAGGGTTCATTTTTTTGTATATGTTTATATTCATTTCCACGTGCCGTCACAGGAAAAAACCTCTACTAAAGTTCAATTAACTCTCTCGGGACCTGATTTTATTACTAATCTGTACTTATTCGTATATCAATAAAACAGTTTCTTACAGCCTCTGAGGAGTGAGGGCTTCAAGATCTGTAGGGCCAAAGAACAATTTTTCCTCATTCTTGATTCATTTATATCGCTCTGCGTAAGCATTGAGCACTCTAAAGGGGAGAAAATCGAACCATAACTTTCACATTTATATATATATATATTTGTATATGTATGTATGTATGTATGTATGTATGTATGTATGTATGTATATATATATATATATATAAACAATTAACTGGCTAAAACACAATGTTTCTTTGCCATGTTTCT
>JAOBRD020579801.1:0-13905 GCA_027575215.2 Hydrozoanthus sils
GCTATACGCACATAAAACACTTGCTAGCTTGGTTTCTCGGTTTTAAACTTCGAAGTAGTTGCGAAAGTGATCCGAAATAAATTATGCAGAGTAGGCGAAGCTACTGGAGAGCAAACACGTACGGCAACAAATGTCAAAAAGGCGTTAAACCAAAACCACATCAGTACGACGGCACGCTGTGAAAAATAGTCTCAACTAGCATATTTTCCGCGAAAATGGGTCCCTTGATTCCAACTTTGTAGGCAAAATTCGCAACGATAATATAAATTCAAGCAAGAAAAAACTAGGTGCTATTGTTATAACGGTCTATATCTATCGGTTAAAGACGAAGAAATGAAAAAATTCGATGGTCACCTCGGTCACTAACATATGGATTAAACAACTTAAACACGTAACTGGGCGTTATTATATGGCTAGACAGAATCCCGCAGTCTGATTGGCTGCTTGGAGGGCAGGATTATCTTATAACGACCGCAGGCATTACAAACTTTTTTCTTTTTTTTCCGCTCTGTTATATCTGCTTTCTATATTCAAATTTTAACTCAACTCGAAAAAAGCATGTATGAATAAACAATTTGCCAACCTCGTTCGCTCCGTCTTCACAGGGAAATCTCAGATATCGCTCTTATGATACCGACCACGCTACGAAGAAAAACTAAACTAACTATATTTATCGTCGTTACGCTGGGAGTGGTTGTCCATTCTCCCGAGCCAATGGCTTATGTTTAATCGCTCGACTGCACATTGCACAGATCTCGGCATTAAAGTCAATTTTGTGGAGGGAGAAAAATCTGAGAACCAAGAGAAAAAACCTCAGAGTCAAAATAAGATCGACAAATCTTAGCCCAAGTGCGAAACCCAGGATTTGACCCCAGGATCACAGAGATAGGTGGCACAAGCACCAACCACTCAGCTACCCAGTCCCTGACTTCCCTACTACGCTTGGTTGTACGCCAAGCCTTCGGTCTGGGATTTCCTTGTTATCGGGTAATAAGTGCTATATGTTATTTTAGTATTTTAGTGTAAAAACTTTGGAAGCCTTTCATAGATAATTACTTACTTTTCATTCTGCAACTGAGCCTTTGCTGTGGAGACCTCTAACTTAAGATCATCCAGTTGAGTCTTGTTCCTGCATGGTCAATAACACAAAGTTGGAGTTTAGAGTAAATATCCTGAGGCTAGAGCTCACACTCTACAATCAGGGTTCGTGCAACTCAATAAGCAGTAGAGTCAAAAATCTTTTTAAGACTTTTTAAGACCAAATTAAGAAAAATTCAAAAGTTCCGTTTGACTGAATGAAGGAAAGCGCTTCTCAAGTTAAGTGATCAGAAAAAATTCTGAGTCACTGACGGGAATCAAACCCGCAACCCTCTGATTACCGGTCAGACGCTCTACTCACTGAGCTACAGGGACTCAGGGATCCAATCTTCAAACTTGACCACAAGAAACATCTAGGAACAAATATTTTCTTTTCGTCAAATTCAAGACCTTTTCAACTTCTTGAAATATAAAATTAAAAACAAGACTTTTTAAGACTTCTTAAGGATCACCAAGAACCCTGACAGAGTGTTGCAGCCTTGTTCAGACATAATTCCCAACGCCCTTTCAGTAGCTGTTAGGACAGTAATTAGTAGGTAACTGAATCCTTACTCGAACAAAACAAGCTGCTGCGTGTAAGAACGAAATCCCATAATGCATTTGCAACGCTATGTGACCTTGTCTTTTCCCCTGCTGTGGAGTGGCAAACTTCGTGTCTGATTTAATCTCGTTAAGTCTCTCTCTAAGGAATGCGTTCTGTTGTATGAACCCTTAAACAAGATTCTAGGCAGAAAACACACTCGAGTGAAGAAAAAAATTGGGCCCCAAGGATCATCCATGTTTGATAATTCTATACACCGAAAATTGCTATGTTGCCAGCATGGTGAATCCCGGTGGTGTAGTGGTTATCATGTCTGACTAGTAACCAGGAGACGTGGGTTCGAGTACCGGTTGGGGATTCACACCAATTTTTTCGGACGAGTGTGTTCTGGTGTTGGAAGGTGAAAAAAGATGCTTCGTTAAACAAAGAATGAGTTGAAGATAAATCTTTAATCAAGCAAAATCTTTGGGTGTGGTGACTTGAGGCGATTAATTAGCTACCTTTCGGCTTGTTTGAAGGGCCAGAAATTTCGATGTTAGTTAGATGAAGAGCAGAATTCTCAGTATAATAATACTTTAATAGAGTTCTCCCACATCGGGTTTTTCAGAAACTATTTACATCAGTAAAACCAATAGATCTATAATTAACTACTTAATACTAAAAATGTTAAAGAAAAACTTTAAAATGTACTCTAAAATGTAAACCGATCAATCTAAGATGCCTGTAATAAATATTTTTTAGTTTTGATTTAAGGGATTTTAAGGATGTTGCATTTTTTATGTTAGAGTCAAGATTGTTCCAATAATTTACAGCTCTATAACTAAATGAGCGCTGTCCTGCCGCAGACTTGTATAATGGAATCTGTAAACTGTCTCTTTGACGGGTTTGCTGTTCGTGGATGTCTGATCTCTTACAAAACTTTTCGCTTAGGTACTTAGATGCCATATTGTTCAAGCATTTAAACATAAGGATGGCTTCTCTAAATTTTAGATGCTGGTTGAGTTGTAGGGGTTATGTGGTCGAACTTACGGTTATTGATGATTATCCTACAGTAAAACACTTGATAGAGCAAAGTTCCACAAGACTTTGCTATCAGACTAACTTACTTTGCATCTTCTCTTTTTAGTTTCTCCTCCAAACTTGTCACTTGACTTGTCAGTTGCAGATTCTCTTTCTCAAAGGTCTTAATCTCTGCTGACCGCTGTTCTTGCTCTTTTTCAAGTTTCTGAAAACCATTGTGGAAATGTTAGCTGCTAAAAATATTTCATCTCTTTTAATGAACTAGGAAATTATTACATAATGCAAATATTTTGCCACAGAACAGCAAAGATGTGAGGAGCAAAAAGGAAAAAAAAAACGGGGGAAAACAAATGGTGCAAACAAGCGACAGATAAGAGACAAAAGAAGCGGAGTTGACAATACAGTATACATAAAGCCCGGTGCACACTAGAGCTATCAGCCTAGTTAAGGTTACATAATAGTTTGAGCAGTGTTTTCGGTTAATTGGTCATATTTCTGTTATTTGGAGACGCAACCCTATAAACCTATACATCATCGAAAAGCTTATGAAATTCTCTAAATTGCTGTTTATATTTTGTTATAATTTTAAATAACTAAAGAAAATGAACGCCTTGTTTCCCGATCTTTGTGTTCTCTTTCCGGAGTTCCAAGTCGGATCTGCCGCGTTTAATGGCACCAATTATTACATTTTCATATTTGACACTTTTTGTAGTCCAAAACCGTGTCAGCGTTTTTCGAAAGACCGCTTTGTTTGTGTTTTACAGCCAAAACCCTGAAATAGCACTTTCTCAATCGAAAACGGCGGTGTTTTATCGTGACAACTTAAAAAGTTTATAAAATTTCAAAAAACACTGACACGGTTTTGAACTTCAGTTATTTGACTGAATAAACTTTATGTAAGAAGTTAGATGATAACTGGCTGGAACTGAAAGGGGTGAATGTCATTAACCGTACGTTTTTAAATGACATCATTGGGTATCCTACAATAGTTCGACGGCATTATCTTTGCCTGCGTTAACACCTAGTTATAAATATAACATTTCTTACCTCAATTTTGGCTTGAAAATCTGCAGTTTTCTTCTTGTCTTTCTCTATCTCCTGTTGAAGTCTATTCTGGTGGTACATTTGTCTATTTTCGGCATCTTTCAGCTTCTCTAGCAATACATCCCTTTCCGAAACAACTTTGTGCAATTCAGCTTTGTATGGCTCCGGTAAGCGTTCCGTCATAACTGCCTTGGTTTTTGTTAATGGCTGAGTTTGTATTCCCTTCGATTTACTGCTGATCACAGTCTCTTGAGAATTTACAGTCTGTTTTGCGTTCGACTGCTTAGGCAAATCTCTCTCCAAGTTCACATTTGTAACAGGCTTAGCACCTGTATTACCCCCTAACGAAGTTTCAAATGAGCTGTCAAGATCTTTCTCTTTATTTTTTACTTCACTTTCATCTTTATCTTTCAGACTCGAAGGTTTCTCAAAATCCGAAGGTTTTGCTAGTTTGATTGTTTCTAAATGTTCAGCTTGTTTATAAGAGTCTTGATGTTTCCTGATGTCATTTTGTTGTGGATTAATATTTATACCTTTATCTGCTTCATTGGCAATTGTGACCAACTTAGAATCCTCGGATTTAAGTTCCTCTTCTTCACTCGTACAGTTTCCTTTCCCGTTGCTCAATGACTTCAAATTACTATTGTCCATTATAAATTTCGATTCTTTCTCAGCATTCAAATTTTTTTCCATCGTCTCAATGGGATGTTTTTTAGGCAGTGGAATATTTCTCATGCCACTCGCAGAAAAGCGGCTATACATTGCATTTGACTTATTAATGAAAAATAGCGAAACCGAGTCATTAGTGTCACTTATATGCTCTAACGTCTGATTTACAACCCCCTCCCCCTCCAAATGAGGGTCTGATGAACTCCGTGGTACAAACTCTTTGGCATTAGGGTTAAACTTAGCTCCACTGGGAGGCGAAAAGTTAGACGACAGGTTAGACAGACCAACAGATTTTTCAGTTTCCTCAGTTAATGAATCCACTTGTATAGTTTTTCCAAAACTCTCCTTTACATCAAGCTCTTCAAAAAACGCAACTTTTCCGTCTTTGATCATAAAATCAGATGACTCAGCAATTAGTGTCTTTAATCCACCAGATTTCTCAATGACACGTCGATAGTTTTCTGGTAGCATAGTCAAGGGCTGAGTAATGCGAAAGTCATTTAGTTCCATTTCACCGTTTGCCATTAGAGTTTCACGTAGCATTCTGCGAATCAAAAATTTCGAAAAAAGTTCAACTCAAGCTTTAATGTTTTTTCAGTAACAAAAAATAGTTCTTTTAAATGCAGTATTGGAAGAAAAAATGAAATGAAATGAATACCGTTAACGCTCTGATATGCCCCCCCCCGTCTAGAGCGGATTAAAATTTTAATTAATCTGGAGCCCCCCGAAATAAGTCCCCCGGGGACCTATTAGTCTAAAACTCCAACATAAAGATGTAGCTAAAACATAATGCGTCCTGTATCAAATACATTTTGTCAACGGTTATATCTGTTACATTTTTTGAAAAAGGCTGATTATAACACCAGAGGAACACAGAGACACTAGTTACTAAAAAATCTCTTTGGTATCCAGTCTTCATATTATGTTTCTATTTTTGGCTATTATAAGCCCTTATGGTTATTGTAGGTAGGTAGTACCCAATCCACAATAATTATGAACAGAAGATTTGTTTTCTATTTATTTATTTACTTACTTTATTTTTACCGTATTTTCTCTACTAGACGCCGACTGCCCACTCGGCCTTATCAACCCAGCATTTAACGAAGTTGGTGATTAATCGGGTCTAGACATTTATTCACGGGCCAAAATTTCTTCCATTTTTTGGGTTGATTTTTTTTTCTATTTGTTGATCAGAAGTAGTGTATACATAGGGTATGACTATAGCATGTTACATCAAACATTCACGTTGATAAATAAAACATAAACTTTAACAGTGATGGAAACGTCTAAAAAAACTAACATAAGTCATAACATCAATTGAACCAGAGTTGCAAAAATCTATTGTACTTCGTGTTGATGTGCTAAAAACGCAAGTATCTCTTGCAGTTTGTTTGTGTTCGAAGATACATTAACGAATTCTGAGATTTCCAAGAATGAGTTCGAATAAACGCCGGACTCCGGATAATCGACGGCACCTTGAGTAAACGCCATTATTTGCAAAATCAGTCTTGTCAACCGGGTGTTTCAACAGGGTAGGCATCTAATCGGGGCTGGGGTGTTAAATCGAGAAAATACGGTATACCACTGATGCAACGGGTTAACAATAAAGGTCAGTTGTTGTTGGGCTCTGGTTATTATATTCGCCACATGCCTAGGCTGCTTACAGGCAGTTGACCGCTTTTTTAGCGCGGAAATCACAGAGAACAGTGTTGCCGCGGTATTGGGAGCGAGCTCGACCACGAAATCCAAGATGGCGGTAACGCTGTCGAGCTCGCTCCCAATGCCGCTCGACCACGAAATCCAAGATGGCGGTGACGCTGTCGAGTTCGCTCCAAATGCCGCTCGACCACGAAATCCAAGTTGGCGGCAACGCCGTACCTGTGATTTTCAACGCTAAAATTAGCATAAAACTGCTTGCAAGCAGGCTACCACGCGCCTTATACTACACTATACACAGTACTTACGAGAAAACATAGTCTCTGACTATTTCAATATCAGGTACGTCACCAGCGGCCCCGCTATAAGCGAGTTCAGGGTGTACTAAACTTGACCTGTACTCATTTTCAAGCATCTCGGCTTGTTCTTGTAGGTGCAGTGGGACTGCAAACGGGGCATCACTGCTACCCCAGCCAGGCGGTGCCCTTGGGACTCCATCACTGTCACAACAACAACCATAACTTAAAGAACACATTACACAAAATCGGTTTTCAATTTTCAAAAGAGTACTACAGTATAAAATCATTGGTTTGCAAAGTTCGAGAAACACATATATAATACGATGATAATACGCCACCTAGAAACAGCTTGTGGAATTTCAATTTCTTTCGCTAAAAGTGGCCTCTGTTAACTTTTGTTACATTTTGCGTCAATTTTATTACAATTTGCGTCAGTATTACATTTTGCCGCAATTCTTATTACATTTTGCGTTAACATTACATTTTGTGGCAATTATTACATTTTGTGGCGTAACAGCCCCTCCAATCCTAGTGTTAGCCAGAATTATATTAATCACAATAGTGAATACCAATCAAAACTTACAAACATTTATCGACTGAAGAAATAAAGGCGACCTGTATATTTTCCCATAGTTTTTAGCGCACGAAAACCCTTATTAGCTCATAATATGTTGATACGATGGTAACTAGTCTAGGTCTAGCTAGTTATCTCTAACCTACCAAACAGGGGCTGGAATTTCATCCAGCTCGTCAACAGCTGAAGGAAAGCTTGCTCTTAGTGGTTCTTGTTCACCTCCGTGATCTTTCAAAAATTCTCCTAGGCTCTGCGTATTCTGTAAGTAACAAGAAAGTCAGCGAAAGTGGAGATGAAAACAGGATTCCATCTTTATAACAAATGAACTATATACCGTAAAATTCCAATAAGTCCCATCGTGTATAAGCGCTGGGGCGTTTGGGAATCAAACTTTTGAAACGGAACACTCCTTCTATGTATAAGTTCCCTCAAATAAGCCTCCGATGGTTATATTTGGAATAATTAAATTTAAACACGACGTTGAACGTAGGGGGTAAGTATTTTATTTACTTCACAGTGTGTCCAGTAGTTTAAGTTCAAAGTGCGGATCAAAAAACTTCACTGGGAGTTATTAATTAAGAGTATCTCTAACTTTCCTCTTTTCTCTTAGGCTTGTAAATAAAAAAGTAGAAAATTGGTAATAGCGACAGTTTGTGAGCAGAAAATCTAAAAAAATCTTAATTGCTTGAACAAAAAATATAAGTATAAGCCTTCCAAGAAAAAATGGCGGAAAAGCCCTTTAACCAAATTCAAGCTCCAGAGCCTTTTCATCTGATACTTTACGGTGATTTAAAAGTAGAGGTCATAAGGGCGACTCACCTTAGCTTTCTTTTTCTTTGCCTTCGCCTTGCCTACTCTTCCTTGCACCTAAATTAACGCATAAAAGCAAACTCTAGTAAAACTCCCTTTCCAAGTAAGAACGCAAATGAAACAAAAACGAATATTAACTAGAATGTTACTCTAGTGCTTCAAAATAAACAATTACCCTGACTTGCACCCTCGTGCTTCTGTAGCTTTACAGTGAAATCGGGGTGCCAGTTCTTCATTAACGGTTAAGAATTGGTAATGAAAAAGATTGAATTGGATACAGACACTGTTTTGAATCACCAAATAACGAATACTTCGAGTAAAGCTTTATTTGCAACTTATTACATGAGACACAACGTATACTCCAGGGTTAATGTTTGACTGTCTATTTAAGTTCAACTAGTCACTTCCAATAAACAGGTATTTTAACCAAATCATAACCATATCTTTTACCTGAATAGCGTCATCTTCCGTACCAGGCTTTCTTAATATAAAGATACCAGTATCTATAGAGGGCAAAAAGCATGAACAATTATTTCTTTATGAAGTGAAAAGTTTTATTACCTCAGTGGATAGACCTTACTAAATGAGGATCTGTGGTGAAAATTTTTTGTCAAAATCTTTTATGGTTCTCGAGATATTAACCCTTATCCTGTTAAAAACGATTTTACATAAACTAAAATCTTTTAAAGTGCATATGAAGGGAAAAATTTTATTATTCCAGTGGATAGCCCTTGCTTTATGAGGAATAGTAGTAAAACAATTTTGTCAAAATCTTTCCTGATTCTCAAGATATTCACATTTAAAGTTCCCAACAGATGACGTCATGTATGCTTCCAACAAATTTGCATTAAATTTAAATCTGCTGCCAATCCATAACCTTTGGATGTATTTAAGCCAAACTTGGGCTGCTTTTGTGTCTCGAGGTAGATAGATCATCGATGCAGGTTTGGCTCAATTTTATCCAAGGGTTATGGATTGGCAGCAGATTTAAATAAAATACAAATTAGTCGGAAGCATACATGACGTCATCAGTCGAGAACTTTAAATGTTAATATCTCAAAAACCATAAAAGATTTTGACAAAATGTTTTCATTGCTATTCCTCATTAAGCAAGGTCTATCCACTGAGGTAATAAAGTTTTTCCCTTCAGATGCACTTTAAACCACTACTTGAAAACCTACAAAGTGACCATTCATTTTCTTTCTCTTTACAAGTAGATTTTGAAAATGCCCACTGCCTCAACAAACTCTGAAATTTGTAATTTATGTTGAGATTAAATAAATTTGATTTTTAAAAGTTTAGAGGGTTAACAATTAAATTTTTCGACAGACGGAAAGTCACAAGTGGTTCTGACAAACTTGCATTTTTTTAAAATCTGCTGCCAATCCACAACCTTTGGATAAGTTCAAGCCAAACTTGGGCTGTTGATGTATCTTGAGTCCAAGTTTGGCTTGAAATCATCCAAAGGTTGTAGATTGGCAGCAAGTCTGAAGGAGTACCAGTTCTGCTGGGGGCTAACCTATGCAAGAGATTCTGGCTTCTGAAAACTGTTCAACAGAACTACAGGCAAAAGTTATTAGTATTTACCAAAGCAATCAATATCCGTTTTCGCGCGCTCTGATTGGCTTCCGTATCTCGCAATATCCATGACTATTGATTTTGAGGTGGTTGTCAAAATGACGTCGCGTTACCCGTTAGCCTTATAGACGAGGAAATGATTGCTTTAAACGAAGAACCATTCCAGAAAACACGAAGAGGACACCAAGATTTGGCTTTCTGGTTTTATTGGTTAGGGCAAAATTTTTTCTTTCAAATCTGCCTAAAATCCACGACATTTATGTTTTTCAAAAAACCCTAAAGAATGTAAACGAAACTCAAATATACACGAAGCGCGTGTGCCAGAAACAGAAAAAAACTTAAATTTTGTCCTTTCTTTGAAAAATGAAGTGCATTTCATTCCTATCTTCTGGTAAACACTAAAAAAACTATCTGCCTCAGGGTCAGTGTCTAGCTCTAGATATGTACCTTCACGCTTCACGTCTCGGTATATATCAACTGCTATTCACCTCCCCTTCTGGGGATAGTTGTTAACTATGATACTTGCCTGGTTGTTCGGCATCTGTTGCTTTGCCTAAGCAGTTATCAGGAACTGAAGCTTCATTTAGCTGGCTGGGTTTTTCCTCATTTTCAACTAAAAAAGAAAACGCTCGTCTGCCTGGTGCTGTTCTCAACATACACAGAAATAATGAAAAACTTTTTAAAAGCAACAACCAACCAAATAATAAAAGTACTATTACTATGTGAATAAGAAAACTACTACTGAGGTTCTAAAGCCAACAGTAAAAGCATCGTTTACAAATGGCCTTGGCAATGAAATCTTTCTGATAACAAAACTGATTCAGTACACTCAATACAACCGACTACCATGCGACAGTACTGATTTTAGGTAAATAACCTAATTTCATGCAATCTGATAGGTCAATAACTTGCCATACAGACTTGAGTAGCTGAAAATCAATAAGAGATCTTACCCAACTTACCTTCAGTACCTTTGTCCTTGGCGCTGTGACTTGAAGTGTCAGTGTTCTTCTCATCTCCAACTTCACTGCCCCCAGTCTCGGAATGTTCAGACACCTGGTCAAACTGTCGAGCTTCGTCTAGCTTCTCCTTCTTATGCTTTTTGTGTAGTTGACTGCTAAGTGGTTGAAATATACAGACGACATTTAGAACACTATTTGTTACTTTAACTTGCTAGAGAAGTCATAAAACAAGAAATTTATTTATTTATTTATTTACAACAGTATTATTTTATACAGAGCTGCCCAGTTCACTAGGCAGAGCTTGATTAAATGGCGCTCTGTTTAGTATAAACCTACAGTTAGAGACAAATGTTTTACAATAAAAAGTTATTGTATCACAGAATAGATAGAGATAAAGATACATACATATATAATTTTGATATAAAAATAAGTTAATTAGCCAGATCTAAGATTATTTCTTTAAGCCTGTCTCAAATTTGGTTAAATCGTGAGTCCTCCTTAGGTCCAATGGAAGGGTGTTCCATATCTTTCTAGCCCTGATACTTAGTTGTTTTTTTGGAAAAGGTGGAGGTAAACAATTTCTTGTTCATTAAAACGTTGTCTACTTGTACTAAATGTGTACATTTCTTGAAAATGTAACCTGAAAATGAACTACTAGTGTTTAATCTATTAATAGACACACTTGGGCTAATTCTACACATTCAAACTTGTTAAATAACTGTGCTATAAACACTAACAAAAAAACATATAAAAGAAACACCACCTGAAAACTAAACGCCCAGTTGTTCAAAGGCCGATTAGCATTAACCCAGGGTTGTGTTCTTGTTTCCAACCTTGCAGAGACTGACTTCAATTGTAATTTTGAATTGACAAGTTTTTTCTGTGGAAAATCTAAACAGTACTTTATAAGAACCGTATTTAAATCTTTCCTAAGAGAAGAAGTTACTGCTTAGGCTTAACACAAGGTTAAAATTAACCAGCCTTTGAACAACCAAGCTATGAGGCAGAAATGTTGCTATGGAAACTAGAGTAAACTGATTGTAAAAGAGAAAGCTGTTCTAACCTTGCTGCCTTGATCTTGCCTTGCTTGCCAGCTTTACTCTTAAGTTCATTTTTGGATTTTTCAGACTTGAACTGGATAAAAAAAGTATTTATTAATAAGTTAAAAAAACTGTAAAAACACTAAGACTGAAACGGCAATCCAGGCATGATAAGATTTGTTTAATCTTTTCAGTCCCGGGGTATTGTTTATTTCTCCCAACTAGAGCATATAGGTACTTTCAACTGTACAAGTTTGGGAGAATTTCACTTTTCATCTTTAGCAGCTTGTTTAACAACTCTCATTTTCGCATTACCAAAATGTCTTAATTTGTATTGTTATGTAAGGAGAAATTGGATGCTGATAACTGATTAGGACTGAAAGGGTTGAAATGCTGTTTAACTGTTGATTTGAAAAATTCCTGTCTTAATTCTTTACTGCTTCTATATGTTTTCCCACTGTATTGATCAAAACAACTATCACTGGCTGTGAAAAGCTCAAGGCAAAGGTAGTCATGGACTACATGTAGCTACAGCAATAAAACCAGCCAGAAGTTTTGGATCAAGTCCGTCGATCCGATTGTATAACACAAATACACACAGCAAGGAATGATAACAGTATTGCCTCAGTCAAGGGAAAAAAATTATATTTCTATTTAATCTTTCCTTTTAGCCGTTTTGTTGCACTAACTGCAGTCGACGCGAAGTTGACTGAATTAGAATCGCACGTGATTGACTTATGCAACAACTCGGTTCTAGGTTTCTGTCTTACTGCCCGTGTTTATTAGTTACACACACTCTCCTTGCTCGCTTGTGGTCATCCTCTTACAAACACGATGACAAAGTAGCTACCGCTGGTATCAGCTGTAGCTACAAAAACAGGTATACTTAGAGTAATGTTACTAGCCAAAAATTAACCCGAGAAATGCAATAACAACCATCAAGGAGTTTGACTGAAAACATAGTTACAGCCTATACAAAAACATAAAACGTGTTTTCCCTTGCCCAAAATGACAAACTCCGCGACCCTAAACCGTGATGTTTATTAAATTTGGTGCTTTGACTGCTTTCATCTCTATTTTAAACATAATGTGCAATAAACAATTACACTTGCACCTGCTAATTTTCATGGCTAACACAAGACTGTCTGAACAGTACATACTTCTGTTTTAAGCCCTTCGTGGTCGTGGATCTGAATGTTCACAACAGGAGCGTTGCAATCTGGCGTCATACAAGTGTCATCAATAAAATCCTAACAAAAAAAGTGAAGAGATTGACAACACAGTAACTATGAAGAAACTAACACTGTCCTCCTACAAAACACCAAGAAACAGCCTTTCTCGTGAGAGGACAAAGAAACAACGGGAAAAAAAAAAAAATCACCGTCAGTCGGCTGACAATTGAACATCTGGAAGTCGAGGTGAATTATTCTTCCCAAAAGAGCAAAGTTTAAAGCAAACTGAGTAGGGGCGAACTGAAGACAGGGCAGAAAGACCTGCTATCATCCAACACATGTTGTTGGGGGTGATACTCGAATTCAGTGATGTTTTTGTTATAAAGTTAACCGTCTTATGCACTGTTTAACCATTCCCAAAACATAACAGTGGTTACTTGAGAGAAACTTTAGCAGAGCTCTTAAACTCACAGATATAACGATTCCAGAAAAATGGCACTCCACAGAAGACAAAAAATTGATGTCATTGAATGAACGGAAGCAATTCCCTTCCCTTCTGTTTGTATCACCCTAATTATACTCCAGGGGAACAGTAATTATTTTATTTCTTAAAAAACACACGCTCAGAAACTGTATACTTTGCTCTGAAGAAGGCTGCAGTTAACCTTCAAAAATTCACCTCGATTATTAACTTTATCCATATAACCCAAAAATTTCATCAGATCAGATACTATTTCAAAACTTTAAAACTTTCACGATGACTGATCACCTTTCAAACATAGTAGTTTACCTTGTCACCCGACTTTTCTTCATTGACAGTCTTGAACTTCTTCCAGCAAAATGGGTGAAACTCAACATTGCAGGCTTCATTACAAACCAGTCTCACAAATCCTTTATAGTCTATAATAATAACAATGATAATAAAGATAAAACAACAACAACAACAACAACAACAACAATAATAATAATAATAATAACAATAACAATAATTAAGCATTGAAATGCATTTCCCATGTAATTATAATTTTTTATTACATGATGGGGGGATGTTGAGAGAATTGATAAAACCTTGTAAGTCATAAGCCATCCGCCAAAAAGAAACCATTTCGTCGTTTAAAAGAATACTTCCTTATTTTTGTCAAGGCTTATTGCAAAATTTTGCTGAGCTAGCTCTGACTTGTCGACTGCAGCAAACCGCATCTTTTGGTTTTGGTTTCCCATTTTAATTCCTTAATAGGCTCATTTTCATTTGTTATCAGATTCGTAAGGAAGCTCATTTGTGTCGCGTTGTCGCTTTCTCGTTGTCTCTTTCACGTTGTCGCTTTCTCGTTGTCTCCTCCACGTTGTCGCTTTCTCGTTGTCTCTTCCACGTTGTCGCTTTCTCGTTGTCTCTTCTACGTTGTCGCTTTCTCGTTGTCTCTTCCACGTTGTCGCTTTCTCGT
>JAOBRD020579911.1:0-16049 GCA_027575215.2 Hydrozoanthus sils
AATTGGAAGGGGTATATTCGCTGATAACCTACTTCCAATTTTGTACCACGTGACGCATTTTATCCAATGAGATTGCATGAAAATTATTGGATGGGTTGTAAAATATGATATCAGCATTCTAACTGAGAGAGTTGTCTGCAGATGGAAATAATTTCAAACATCAGAAAATGGAATTTGGAAATTGTCTTGTTTTTACGATTAAAGCATCAGGAGGCTAAGATAAATCTGTAATGATTCTTACCAATAATAATGTTTCCTAAGTAAAAACAAATATTGTTGGTTAACGCTTTTTGTTACTAGAATGTACCACAAATATGCAAAGTATGCATGTTATTTTGTTGTTGAACTGAAAAAGGTGTCATACGTCCATACTTGCTGTTAACAAAAGATCTCTGAAATTTGTGGTTTTTAAAAACTTTTATGTAAAATGTAATATGTACAATTCTTAACACAGTTCACAAAGTTTGTTTTTCGTGGAATGGTCAACTAGTTAAAAGGCCTCGAGGTACATCAAACTACGAGAACTCTTGCCAATAACAAATTATTAAACTATGGAAATCATGTTTTAAAAGACCCTCGAGTTAGGAAATTTAAGTGACGAAAAACAGACCGCTTTGTCAATACGTCTATAATAGACATATTTTTCTGACCTTGGAAAGTGTTACTTAGGTGTCTTCGCATTTTTTATTACGTGTGCTTAAAAATGACTTGTGAAGTGTTTTGTTTTTTTTAAAACCATTAGACCATGTTTCTTTTTGTAATACTTCCGGTTCAACTGATAATTTTCTTTGTTCTCTTTGACCCTCGCTTTGTTTAAAAGCAAGGCTCTTCCGAAAACGCAATGGTTAGCAACAAAACTATATTCAAATTTATACAAACAGAAGTCAATATTGCATTTAGATCGCGGAATATTCAATTATGTGTCAAAGACCTGTAAAGACTAGTAATTATTTCTCGCTTGGATTTGTTTCTTTAGAAAAAGTAAATTGGGAAACAATCCGTAAATTCTCTTGTCTTTCGCACTTTCTTTCAGTTCAAAATGTTAAACAACACCTGACATTTTACAGTGGGGAGCGATCACACGCTTCCAAAAATATTTCTCGTCAACTGTACAATTTGAATAATGGCAAGAAAAGTTTGTGAATTCATGTGACCAATGCCAAATGTTTAGTAACTGCCAAAGGCATAGGAAGAAGTTTCTTCCACTTTTACCCACGAGCGATTTAAAATATGCACTCACTGCAAAAGACGTACTTAAAACAAGGAAAGGGAAAATTCTTTCCGTGTTGTTCACATGTCAGCTCTATTCTGAGTACAAATTCCATTCTTTATTTTCCTTTACGTTTGTCAAAAATACAACCCTTTATTCGGTTTTAACTTTGCAAAACGATTCATGATTTGCAATAAGCAAGTTTCTAATACTATTTTGCTATTAAATCAAATTATTTGTCAATTCACCTTCAAAAACATTAAAGATCTTGAGCATAAAAAGGGAAAATTGTACGCAGTATAATTATAAAAGTTGTTTTTGCGTTGTGTTTGCTTTGTTATATGGCAATACATGCTTGTTCTATTTGTATAGTTAAAAGCGATTTACGACTGAAGCCACTTAACCACAACGAAATTCTTTGTTCTCATTCTTGCACAGAATTTTAGAAGTTTACGTGTGCAAACCTGAGATCGTTAGAGTTAGTCACAAAACTTTCCGAGTGGATTCCTCGAAGGTTGTAACCTGATGTTTACATGATCTGTAAGTTCAGTGATGGCCGAAAAAAGCGAATATAGCCAAAAGTCACAATCTTCATCAAACCGTTGTAAAAACTACAATGATACGTTAGTTATTTTTCATGGTTTCTTTTGCATATGTTATATTTATGTAGAGAGTTGCATTCAAAATTCAAGTGTAAACAAACGGAAATGAAATGAGAACAGCTCAAAATTTGTATTTGAAATAAAACTGTTAGGTAAGAATTAAATGATCGAGTACTTACAAAACTCGGCAACATACTTGGTTACCACGTAGTTTTCCTCACACCAGTCTAGTGTGGATGTTGGATCTCCCCACACACCGAGATAAGCGCGCGAAACAGGTGCCATGGCTGAAATGTGAGAGCTGAACTCAATTCAAAAGACTAAATTTCATCTAGTTCCGTTGGACCGCCCGCAAAGAAAAAAAATGTTCGAAAGCTTTTGGAAAGCCGCCTCACAAAACAGAAAGTTTGCACCACAGTCGGCCGTAGTCATGCGACCCTCCTACTTCTGTCTGAAAATTTAGATGAGCACTCGTTGTACTAGTCAGCGGTAAAACTTGACTTCCGGTTAGTTCTCGCGCGAAGCTTGGTGGGAAAAGTTTAAAGACATGCGCAGTGAGAAGGCGAACCTTGTTCAAAACCATCAAATTTTCAAAATAACCCAGGATGGCATGGAAAAGAAAAAACAGGAGGGAGTTTTGTAAATAAGATGTAGTGCAGAGCATGTCAGTGTCCATTTCGATAGAGCATTGCTTCATAGAAGCGGAGGAGACCGGTAAATTACAGCTAGGTAGCAGAAATCTACGTGATTTTCCCGATGTCTCGGAGGATTGCGAGCTTATCGATGTCATTGAAACAGGTAGGACACATAGCTGAAGGGTTGTTTCGATTTGTGTAATGGAATTTCCCGAGATTTACGTCAAAGAAAAACCAGTAATAATGCTTCGTTTCTTTCAAAGACCTTTCAAGAAACCGACTGACGGAATTCCCGGCAGAGTTGAGTGATTTTGTAATGTTAGAAAAGCTTGATCTTTACCACAATGCAGTACGAAGCCTTCCAGATCTGGCTGCCCTGAAAGCTTTGCAGTATTTAAACTTGAGGTAGGTAAGATAAGGTTTAAAAATCTTGAAGAATTATTTTGTTATGGCTCTTTGTTTCTGTACAGTGTTGACAAAAATATTTTTGAACACGGCAAGGTTTCAGGCCGTTTCACCCTAAATATAATGAGTGGGTTTCAAAGGTGCCATTTTGTTCGTGTGGCTCACACCTCTGGATACAGTTGTTTTATGGTACTAAACAATTTTCCAATTGTTGTAAGAATATAAAAGTATATTTCCTGGATCAGGGAATAATTTATGTACATCACTATAGTTTAGTCTGCAGCAACCTATGCCGCCGTACGTCAGCTTCACCGGCTCGTTGTCGACATTCTTGGAAAATGCTATCTGAGTCTTGCAGATCCTTCGCATCCCTACGTTTATACATGAATTACAAAGTAGTACTTTACAAAACCTTAGTTTTCTTCTGCTCAACGGTTCAAAATACACATATGTAACGAAACTTTCGCTTTGAGTTCCTTTGAATGTTATCTTCCTGTAACCAAAGGCAAGAGTAACCCGTGCGCGGGGTGTTACCCAGCAATATTGCTATCGATACATAGGCAGAATCATTTGTTATATAAAAGCTACCAACCGGAAAGCGGCTTTAACATTTTCGTGTGAAACTTTGGAAAACGTTTGCAGAAAACAATTTTGTGTAAAGTGTATATTTCCAATTCCGTCATTGGTTGTCTGTGAGGCTTTTTTTATACTATCAGCTTCCGGGTTTCGTTTTTGACAAGTCCTGTGTTTATGATACTCAAAATAATGTTTGGATGGCATGGCTTAAATTTCGAGTTTGCACTATAGTCTTTTGAAAGCCTGTTAGATGTTGCATCTTCAGAGAACTTGTTCTCAGCCTCAAAGGTGACCCTTAATTCTGTGTTGTTGGCTATTTTGATGAATTAGTCTCAAATTGTATGAAATTTCACAAAAACTGAATTATACAAATCAGTCTTAAATACAAAAATATTGCATGATGTGTGTTTATTAAATACTTACAACTTGGACAGGATCTGGAATAAAGATCATTAACTTACCTTAATAAATATTTAATGCGGCATTTGGCAGTACTTATGGAGATTTTCATGAAGTCTTTTGTATGCAAGACAACTTGTTTCTTCATTTGGCAATTACTTTCGAGGTACAGAAGTGTACCAGCTGCCAAAGATGAGACCTGTGACCAATCAGCTTGAAGTAGTTGAAGGGAAATTTCCTCTTGTCATTTGAATAGATATTCGTGTTCCCTTATTCAAATGAGAGATCAGTTTGAAGAGTCATTCAGTTGTTAATCAATCAAGTTAAAGTAGCTGAGGATAAGTGGTTCCTTTGCCAATAAGTTAGATATTAAAGTTTCCTTATTCATTGAGACATCAGCATAAGATGAATAATAGTATAACATTTTTTTGATGTAAACTGTTGAGATTGAAGACATAATAAATATCTCCATAAAGATATTTGGATATGTTACGTATAAATATATATATATATATTGCTAAAGAAAAAAGAATATGTGTGAGATTTGGATTTTGTTAAGTTTTTACTGACAGTAGCATACTTTATGGAGCTTGTATTATTGTAGTTACTATGTTTTTAGATCATTATGAAAGTATTTTGCCATTTTACCCACTGCCATAGTTAATTTCCTAATTTAATTTTATATTTGAATGGACTTATTATATACTGTACATAATAGTTATTTATTACTTTTCTGTAGTTTTATTATTATTTTTTAAAGTTTTTTTAATCGAAAAGGTGGTAGTTGTCAATTGGGACTTTGTCCAGTTACTACCTCCTGTCACACCCGATTTATTTGAGTGATGAATTTGATAAGATAAAATTAAAAATAATAAAAAATGAGATGTAGGTTTAAGGATGTGACAAAAATATGACATAGATTTTAAAAGAACACTGCTTCTTATGCAGTCACATTTGGGAGGATGAAAAAATTAACACCCAGAAGATGTGTTGCAGTGAGAATTTTGCTATATTTGTTTCTTTAAAACTTTTCTTCTACAGTGAAATTGTTTTATTTGATGCAATGTCATGCCAATTTGTCAGTTGTCCTTGATGGTTGGTGATAAAGGTTGACCATGAGCAAATAAATGTACATTTTAAAAGATTGGTAAAAAAATTGTATTTTGTTCAAATCAAACATTTTTTGTTCATTTTGAAATAATATGTACTTTCAGATAAGAAAACAAAAAAAGGAAGTTTATGGGCGCTTTAATAATTATTATAACGACCTTTAAACAACTTTCAGACGAAACCAAGTTAACAGTCTCCCACCAAGCCTGGGCTCTCTTCCACTGAAAGTCTTAAATTTGAGTAATAACAAAATTACTTCATTGCCAGTAGAGATTGGCTACTTGTCATCTTTACAAGATTTGGTAAGTGAATTGAAAGATTTATGTTAGTTATTTTACAGACTATTATAAATACTATTTGAGAGTTTGTACAAATTTCATTGGCTATTTAGCCCAGTGACTATATTGGAGGAAGATTTAAAGTAGCTTTTAAGCAGTGACATTAATCATTTTTACCAGAAGGGTTTTTATTTTTAAAAACAGTTGAGAAAGATAATGCATTTCATTTCTGTAGTTCTTTTTTTGATAATAATTTTATTACATATTTTCACTATTATAAGTTTTCATTTTGTTTTAATGTTTTTCATGTCTTGCTGTTTTCTTTTTTCTCATACCAAGTTTTGTTTGGCTTGTGTTCCAGTCAGTCAGAATCTATTTTCGTTCTGTTTACCACTCCAAAGTTGTTATGTTTTAGATGTTGATATACTTACTTGATTTGTTTTTAATGTTTGTAGGATTTAAGTTCAAATGAACTACTACAGTTACCCAGCAGTATGGGAGAACTTATTTCACTTAAAGAGCTAAATGTGAAAAGGAATCAATTAGTAGCATTACCAGATGGTAAAGTATAACACTGTATTTGATGTTTTAAGGGCCCAAGCTTGTGTGAGCACCCACCCCCCTTCAGATGCAAGTTCTTACTCAGGGATGTTTTGAACTGAGATAATTACCCCAAAAATCCATGGCCAAACTCAAAATAGTTTTCATATGTGTTTCAAAATCAGAGAGCTATTATTTATTTTTAAAAGCAATTTTAATATTATCATAATGGTAATTTGACAAAGCAACCAAGCACTGATGCATGAGTTGTCACCCACCCCCAAACTAATTGCTGCAGGGGGTTGGGCTTATAAAGTCAAATACGGTAATATTGATTTTGTAGTATGAAGTTTGTAACTATTTTCATGTGTAAATATTTCTTTTCTAGTGTATAAGGTTGTGTGTGTGGGGGAGGTGGGTGGGGGCGGGGGAAGGTTGTATGCAGGGGGAGAGGTTGTGTGTGCAGGGGAAGAGGTTGTTTGTGTGTGCGGGAGGGGAGAAGAAAAAAGAATTATGATGATTGATGCTCTTAGAGTGAAAGAATTAAAGATAGCTTCTGAATTTTTAACTTTGGAAACTGTTTTATCAAGGCTAGATCATTATTTAGACCATTTATGACCTTTTATGCAATATTTATGAGATTTTTCTCTTGTTTAGTCTTTTAATGAATTTAAAAACATTTATCACAAAGTAGGTTTCTTCTCAGCTGAAAACTTCTTGAGATAATTTGTTTTCAGTATCAATGTAACTCATATTCAAATGTGTTTTTATTTCAGAACTTAGTAAACTTAAACTGGTCAAGTTAGATTTTTCTTGCAACAAAGTATCAGTGATACCACCAGCTTACAGACTGATTACAACACTTACTTCACTAGAGTTGAGTCATAACCCCTTGACTTCTCCTCCAGCCCAGGTAATAAGTTACATTTTTCTGGTTTTAAATTTACTAAAAAGGTTTATAATTCTTTATAAACAATTTCAAAGTGTTCAAGGCCTCAGTTTGCTTGTGTTCTTAGATGATCATGACTGTATTCCCTTTCAGAAAAATAAAAAGAACCCATGAAATCACAAATATATTTTGTCAATGTTTTCAGCCTTTTTCAGTTTTTGATTTGTGCTTGTTATACAAGAAGAACACAGAGTTACTAGTCGCTATTACATCTGTTTGGCATCCAGCTTTCATCCTGTGCTTTTAACAATTTTTGATAAGCCCCCCCTCTCTCTTATAAGCCCCTAGTCTAGAAGGTCAAAAAATGGATAAGCCCCCCCCCTTATATGGTGTTAAGCAGATAAGAAACTGAACCCCCTAGGACAGGTCACTAATCCGTAACAGTTTAGCCCCAGCAGAAGCAGCTACTCATTTATATAGTTAAGTGAACTGGAACCAGTTGGAAATGTGTCTCGCTCAAGGACACAACACAGTGGTCTGACCGGAGCTTAAACTTGCAACCCTAGGATTAGGAGTTAAACTTGCTAACCACTATGCCTAAGTATACCCTAGTTAAATATGTCATCAAGAGCTAGCTACACTGGGGAAAAATTTGGGTTGGGGTTGATGTTTCCAAATTGACTTTTTGAAACTAACAAATTGGAATGTTGCCAATGATCATAAATAACTCTTAAATGTAATTTGTTGTTCATCTGTGTTTGCTACATATTTTCTTATACTTAACTTGTCAACAGATTTGCATTAAAGGAAGAGTACACATTTTTAAATACCTTAGTATAGCCGCACAGCAACATGAAAAAGTAAGTAAAAACTTTGTCAGAATGGGCAGAACTTTTTTTAAAGTATGAAAAGTAATCTCGAGTTTATGACTTTTTTTTGTAAGTAGAATACATGTTTCTCCAACTTGCTTGACTACTCTCAGAATTTTTCCTGACAATATATATCTAGTAAGTATTTCTTTTTCAGCCTTAATAGCAAATAATGTCCTTATGCACGCTGCATCTTTCTTGTTCAAAATAATTTTGTGGAAAATGATTGGTTTAGAGTTTATCTTTGAAGATGATAGTATATGTGTCTATTAACTGGTGTGTTTGTGTCATTAACAAGTTTGAAAATAACTTGTGCTTAAATGAAGTTTTTTTAGTGCAGCAGTCCCATTAGCAGTGCTCACCATTTAGAACAGACTAATGTTTTAAAAGATTTGTTTTTTTTACTATTGTACATAAGACATCGTAAAAACTGTATCTTGCATGCCATATTCCCGTGTTAGCCCCCAATCCCTATCAAGTTGTCTCTCTTCCCGGGTTGTTCCTAAGAGGGATAGCTGGCAAGTTATCTGGTTATTTAAAGCTTTTTTACCAGCTATCTTTTAAGCTTTTCAATTCAATTCATCTTTTAAAATGCATGAAAAGTGAAAATTCTTCCAATACTTTTAGTAGTCTGCTGTTTTTGTTCATAACAGCTAAAAACTGTTACATGATTTATCTGGGATTTGAACTATGATAGATCTGAGTTATCTTAAAACTTCCCCAGCTCCCTTTCTCTTATCATATAATCACCCCAATAAAGGAGAATCAAAAAAATGGAGGAAATACAGTAATTTTTTTTTCATTAAGCCTATTTATTTTTGCCTTACCCATCAGAGGAGAGCATTTGACAGGGATGTGATAAAAAATCCAAATTACAGGAAAACATCAGCAGCAAGGTAACAGGAGCAATTTTTTGTTTCATTTTACATGTTTTTTTTTTGTATAAAATTGATAAAAAGTTGATTTTCAGTTTGATAGCAAGGGTCATGTTTAAGCGTACTAGTGACACGCTCTCAATCAGTAAGATTGGTAGTAAAATATATAATTATACTTGTCATCATTTTTATTTTCATTAATAAGATACAAAAGCACTCCTCCAGAAACTTTTTTGTGTGTTGTGCTTATTCTGTTTTGCTGATTGTATTTGGTCTTTATAATGACATTTGTGTCACTTAAGTTTCTTTCACTGTTGCTTTCTCTTCTTGGTTTGGCATTCTGGAACCTTTCTCCTTTGTTTTTATTTTAGATAATTATTAACCCTTTCAACCCCAAATACACTGAAAATTAAATAGCATAAAATTATCTCTAAATTCTCCCAACCAGAACCCATACCTTTCCAGTTACCTGTTCAGGTGAATTTTGCTTTCAGTCTTCAATAGTTCTCTATGTTTGATCAATTTCTGTTCTTTCGTATAGTTATGTAAGGAGAAGTTAGATGTTGATAAACTGTCTGGTTAAGATAATGTTTAGTGTCTTTCCCTGCACTGGTGGTAGTAGGGAATGCCTAACAAAGTTTGCAGATTTTCTTGTAATAACTCAGTGGTAGTTACCTTTGTTTATTTGTTTTTCCTTTGCAGTTTGAGAGATGATTTCCTTGACGATGCTATTATAGCAAGTGACAGGTTTCGAAGAGCAAATTCATTACCAATAGATACTCCACCTCTTGGAGTTACTAAAAAACAAGTAAGCTTTCTACATTTGTGTTTTCTTCAGTCACCATTGTATTAAAGCTAGAGACCCTGCTCTTATGCTTGTGCTGATTGTGGAATGGCCTTTAGTAAGTAATTTTAAAGTGTCTGAACATTTCAAAAGCACTGTTGGTTTGAAGCCAATAACTTGCATTTTGTCTATGTGTGTACAGTTAAGTAGTTTACAATGTAATGGGGCTTGTTCAAGCTCTCAAGTAACCAATAATAATGCAAAGGGTACAGTACTAAGGTTATTTAATAATGTTTTGGCCCTAAGAACACAAAATTTTGGAGATTTTTTTGTGTCAATTTACTGACTTCAAGTCCAGAAAAATTGATTTTGAAAACTCTGGCTAAAAGCAATCAAAAGTGAGTTTTTCAGTACAGTATCTATAGTTGAATTGTCACCTCAATCATTGAACACCACCTGCTTAATTCAGTTAAAATAATTTTATCAATCAAATTTTCTTGGTTAGTTGGCATGAGGCAAATTGTTTTCTGGCCCATAAAATACATTGTTATTCTTTTTCTAGTTTAGTTGAAGGTTTTAGTTGTTCTATACACAACAATTCATTTTCAAAAAGGTTTTCCATTTCACTCTTTTTATTTAAAGGCTGAAGAAAGAACTTATCGCCCAAACTCTGTTAGGGAACCTAGGGATCGCTCAAGACCTCCAATTTCAAATATGTTTGCCACTGAGAAAAGAAGAGAAATTATTCAAAAGGAAATTGAGAAAGCACATATGTTAATGAGTGGCTCAATTGAACAAGAGGCAGATGTAGGTAGCAAACAAGACAGCGAATCCAACGAAGGGGAGGAGCTTGAGAAGGTAAGGCACTGCTCTGTTTGTATTGATTTATAAAACAAAAATAATTATTAAAGGTTGTTACCTACTAGGTTAGATCCTGGGGCGAAGAAAATGTTCAGGGGTTGAAGTTATGGTAGACTAGGTTTAAGAAGTTGCCTTTCACTAACTGCTCCTTGGGCCTGAGAGGTTCTGCAGTGTATAATAATGTGTAATAAATAAGGGTGTTTTACTGCAGCAGTGTTTGGACTAAGCTTAAGTTAAATTAAGCATGTTTCAAAATAAGAGAGAGTATCTATGTATCATTCTCTCCAAAACCTGACATAAAACACAGAAGAATGAAGTCTTTTTTGTGCCATTTTGTAAAAGCTTGGTAATTTCAATTCTATTTTCAAAGTTCATTTTTTTCTGATTTGGGCTTCTATTTTTTTTAGTTAGCCCATGAAAATCATTCATGGATCCCTTTTTAGGTTCCCATATTGTTTTAATCATTTTAATTCGTTTAAAAGACCTTGTAATTGAGAGGGAAATTTTGAAAGAACCTCATCAACCACAAGACAAGTTAATTATCATAATATGTAACTTAGAATCTGGATCTTGATGTTGCATTCAAAGATCTTTTGATATGTTCCAAGAATGCTTATAAATAATCTAGTTTCCCATATTGTGGTTAAATTACTAGAAGGTGAGTTAAAGGTAGAGTTTGGGTTTAGATGCTATGATACTCTGTTTGATAGTGTACCTTCATCTAACAAACTACATACTTCTATGAAAATATGTAGGCTTTATCTAGATGGACAAGTTGAATTTACATAATTATTGCAAGTTTTAAAACTGTTATCCAAAAATGGTAAACAAATGAAACTTTAAAATCTGCGTCATCATGATGATACTCATTAAAATTGATAAAAATAGATAAAGGGCTAAAAATAGCGCAGTTCCCATGAAGCATATCAAATTGTAGCTGTACCTGCGGGAACAACTTGAGTTACAATATTATATAAATATGCTTTATGCAAACTGCACTACTATTCCCTGATGAAGACTTTTAAGTTGAAAAGGTTCTGATTTTATTTTTTATCATAACAATTTTAGTCTTTTATCAGTATTTTATATGTGTTACTGGAACAAAATAATAAGCAAAAAAATTTGCAGATTTTGGGTCAAGGTTTTAGATGGTATGAATTGTTAGAATTTAGTTTAAGGGAATTTAATTGAGAAAGATATCTGAACTAAAAATGATGGGAAGTTAATTTGTTTTGTACTTTATTTCAAACTTTATGGTAGTCCAATTCCAGAAATTGAATACAAGTCCTTTTCCCCCTTTTTTGATCAATTGTCGAAAATCCTCAGTCATTTGGTCTTACATTAAGGTTGAGAACACAATCTCAAGACATTAATTTTACATTTTATTTGTTAAATTAATGTTTTGAGAGTTATGTTTTTAACTGTTTGTTACCACTTCAAGTTGGCAAGGTCTTTTTCAAGGTAATGATCATAGTAATATAATACAGCAAGTATCAACCCAAGGCTATCTTTTGGAAACTTCTATGAAAATATGTAGGCTTTATCTAGATGGACAAGTTGAATTTACACAATTATTACAAGTTTTAAAACTGTTATCCAAAAATGGTAAACAAATGAAACTTTAAAATCTGCGTCATCATGATGATTCTCATTAAAATTGATAAAAATAGATAAAGGGCTAAAAATAGCGCAGTTCCCATGAAGCATATCAAATTGTAGCTGTACCTGCGGGAACAACTTGAGTTACAATATTATATAAATATGCTTTATGCAAACTGCACTACTATTCCCTGATGAAGACTTTTAAGTTGAAAAGGTTCTGATTTTATTTTTTATCATAACAATTTTAGTCTTTTATCAGTATTTTATATGTGTTACTGGAACAAAATAATAAGCAAAAAAATTTGCAGATTTTGGGTCAAGGTTTTAGATGGTATGAATTGTTAGAATTTAGTTTAAGGGAATTTAATTGAGAAAGATATCTGAACTAAAAATGATGGGAAGTTAATTTGTTTTGTACTTTATTTCAAACTTTATGGTAGTCCAATTCCAGAAATTGAATACAAGTCCTTTTCCCCCTTTTTTGATCAATTGTCGAAAATCCTCAGTCATTTGGTCTTACATTAAGGTTGAGAACACAATCTCAAGACATTAATTTTACATTTTATTTGTTAAATTAATGTTTTGAGAGTTATGTTTTTAACTGTTTGTTACCACTTCAAGTTGGCAAGGTCTTTTTCAAGGTAATGATCATAGTAATATAATACAGCAAGTATCAACCCAAGGCTATCTTTTGGAACCTTCCTTAAAACATTTTTGCCTAAAAAAGATGCTGAGAGTCTAGTCTGTGATAGTACAGTAATATTGAGTCTTGGGGGAGCTTGAGCCTTAATGCAACCTTGATCATATTGAGTTGTCCTACACATCGACTTTTCCACTGGGTTCTTTGATTTGTTCTTGTGACATTTGATGCTTCAGCAATTCCTTGCCCTCTTCAGACCCCTTCAACCTTCATACAGTTTCTTATCTATCACAGCTGCTAAACATGCCTTATGTTTTAGTGTATAGTCTGTATGTAAATCAGCTTGTCAGTCAGTTGATTAGTTTATTAGTTAGTTAAATAGTTGGTAAGTTAATTAAAAGTGATTGAAATTAGATACAAGCCCTTTTCCCCCTTTCGTGGTCAATTGCCTCATGGCCTTGGTTGTATATACATAAAGGTGTAGAACAAAATTTCACACCTTTAACTTTACATTTTACTAGTTAAGCTAATGTACATTGTGAGACTATGTTTTAAACATTTTGTTACTATTTTTTGTGGTGAGAGGGCTATACCTCAGACAGCCAGTATCATCCCAAAACAATCCCTTTTGAAGCTTCCTAAAAAAATTTCCTTGAAAAGAGATACTCCACAGTAATTGGCGAAAGCTGTTGTGGTGTCCCTGCCAAGTAGGATTTTTTTTTTTTGAGATCAGTGGTGAAGCTTAATAATTGAATAAATAAAATAAGTTTGAGGCATCAACCTTTATGATTGTTTACCTTGAGTTCTCCTTCACACTGTCTTTTTAACTGAGTACTTTGTTACTGTGATGCATGGGCAACTACTTGTCTAGTTCTTCAGAGCTCTTCAACCTTGATACAGTTTCGTTATTGTTACAGCTGCTGCTAAACATGCCATACTGATCTACAAGTCCATCAGTTGTTAAGTTAATAAGTTAATTAGTGAGGGGAGAGTTCGTAATTTGGTAAACCTGTGAGCTAGAGTTAGTCTATTTTCTGAGTGATTTAGTGTTAAGGAGTGAGTAATTTATTTAGTGAGTTGGTTAAATGTTTGTAGTAGTAGCTAATGATACTGCAGTCAACTTGTGTGCAACATTTTTTTGCTAAACTATCATAACTGATTTCAAAATTGGTTAGTTTTTCAAAATGATTTAACCAGGAACTAATTTTGCCTTTTCAACCTGATATTTATCAACATCTAGAGTGAGTAATTCCTCAGCAATAGAGTTGATTGTTGTTTTGAAGTTTATTGCCAATGCCAATAATAATAGTTTTTACAAACAGATGATAGTGTAAGTTGATAAAAAAGATAAAAAAAACCTTTTTTTTATTGAGGACACAATTTACAAATGACTTCTACTCTAGATCTTTTAAGAACTTGTTAGGCTAAAATTCTCATTAAATGAATCCCCTTTGCATGAGAACATATTAAACCTAAAATTTCCAATAGGTTCTTATTTTGCAAAAATGGCTGCACAGATAGAACAATTAGTTTAGGTTTCAGTCAGTAAGATATTTCAAAATAAATAATATTAAACCTACAACTATGGTTTTACTTTTACTTCCTGTTCATCTCAAAATGTAATATAGCTTTTGATGGACACTGCAACATGAAAGACATGCATGCTAGTATTTAGGAAAGATGTTTTAGGAAATGTAACACAGCTTTTGATAGACACTGCAGCATAAAAGACATGCATGCTAGTATTTAGGAAAGATAGTTTATGAAATGTAACACAACTTTTGATGGACACTGCGGCACAAAAGACATGCATGCTAGTATTTAGGAAAGATAGTTTACTGTATGGTTATCATCTAAACTGTTTTCTAGTTTATTATTGTTCAAAACAGCAATATACCCATATCACAATTGTTAGGTCCTGTAGCAGTTATCTGTGCTAATTGCTAGTACCTGCATCAACAATTTAAAACCCGTATTTTAAAAACCTGACTTTCTAAAATCCTATGACATACAATTTTTATACAAACCTTATTAGGCTAAGATGGAAAAATTGAGGTTCTTACAGATGGGTTTCGATTGTATCAAATACTAGTTGGATCAAAACTACTGTGGCTGCTAGTTTGCTTGCTTTTAAATAAAGGTACAAGATAGTGGTTATACAACACCAACAGTGACCATTGCAGCACACCTAGTAACACCACCGTTGGCCATTGCAGTACACCTAGTAACACCAACAGTGGCCATATTACTACACCTAGTAACACCACCAGTGGTCATTCTGGCACACCTAGTAACACCATCAGTGGCCATTGCAGTACACCTAGTAACACCAACAGTGGCCATATTACTACACCTAGTAACACCACCATTGGCCATTGCAGCACACCTAGTAATACCACCATTGGCCATATTACTACACGTAATAACACCACCAGTAGTCATTGCAGCACACCTAGTAACACCACCATTGGCCATATTACTACACGTAATAACACCACCAGTGGTCATTCCAGCACACCTAGTAACACCACCAGTGGCCATTGCAGCACACCTAGTAACACCACTATTGGCCATTGCAGCACACCTAGTAACACCACCAGTGGTCATTGCAGCACACCTAGTAACACCACCATTGGCCATTGCAGCACACCTAGTAACACCACCATTGGCCATTGCAGCACACCTAGTAATACCATCAATGGCCATATTACTACACCTAGTAACACCACCAGTGGTCATTACAGCACACCTAGTAACACCACCAGTGGCCATTGCAGCACACCTAGTAACACCACCAGTGGTCATTGCAGCACACCTAGTAACACCACCAGTGGCCATTGTAGCACACCTAGTAATACCATCATTGGCCATTGTAGCACACCTAGTAACACCATCAGTGGCCATATTACTACACCTAGTAACACCACCAGTGGTCATTGCAGCACACCTAGTAACATCATCAGTGGCCATTGCAGTACACCTAGTAACACCAACAGTGGCCATATTACTACACCTAGTAACACCACCATTGGCCATATTACTACATGTAATAACACACCAGTGGTCATTGCAACACACCTAGTAACACCACCAGTCGCCATTGCAGCACACCTAGTAACACCACCATTGGCCATATTATTACACCTAGTAACACCACCAGTGGTCATTACAGCACACCTAGTAACACCACCAGTGGTCATTGCAGCACACCTAGGAACACCACCAGTGGCCATTGCAGCACACCTAGTAACACCACCAGTGGTCATTGCAGCACACCTAGTAACACCATTAGTGGCCATTGTAGCACACCTAGTAACACCATCATTGGCCATATTACTACACCTAGTAACACTACCAGTGGTCATTGCAGCACACCTAATAACACCACCAGTGGTCATAATACTACACCTAATAACACCACCAGTGGTCATTACAGCACACCTAGTAACACCACCAGTGGTCATTACAGCACACCTAGTAACACCATCAGTGGCCATTGCAGTACACCTAGTAACACCAACAGTGGCCATATTACTACACCTAATAACACCACCAATGGTCATTACAGCACACCTAGTAACACCACCAGTGGTCATTACAGCACACCTAGTAACACCATCAGTGGCCATTGCAGTAGACCTAGTAACACCAACAGTGGCCATATTACTACACCTAGTAACACCACCATTGGCCATTGCAGCACACCTAGTAACACCACCAGTGGTCATTACAGCACACCTAGTAACACCATCAGTGGCCATTGCAGTACACCTA
>JAOBRD020580018.1:0-15000 GCA_027575215.2 Hydrozoanthus sils
ACGTTTTTTTTTTTTGGGGGGGGGGTCATAGTTTGCTTTAATTGCTTTAAAACTCCAGTCTCGCTGTGAAAGACCGGCTGGGAGGGTCCCAGTAGGACTGGCTTCTTTCCGGCAGACAGTGCTGAGTTTTTGGACCACCCTAAAAAAGGGTTTTGGGATATTGTACAGGACCAAAGACATTTAATTTTGTTATTCGGCGAGCTCACGTGTGGGAGTCACACGCAAATTAAATCTGCTGAGAAAATTTTCGGTAAATTTCACTGAATGTTGTAAATTCTGTTATTTTTTTTTCACTAATCTCATTTAGCTCTTTTAAAACTTGTTATATTTGATCAACTACTTTACCAAGTACACGTTTTATCCCTAAAAAAAAAGACTGGCAAAACTTACTGAAACAACTAGCCTATGAAAATCCCAGTAAGTATATATATATTGAAGCGCTTGATATCTTTGATACTTACTGGGATTTTCATAGGCTAGTTATTTCAGTAAGTTTTGCCAGTCTTTTTTTTTAAAAAACACTAAAGTCTCAACGGAATATACTTAATGTTTAGTGCTCTCTTGGTTGTCACGGAGTAAAAATAGCCATTACCTTGGCATTCGAAGGTTCAAGTTGTTTTAGAGCAGAAAGGTTAGCAAACAGCAACATTGTTCCGTAAAGAGCTGCAAGGTGTTAAAGTTGGTCAAGTAGTGCTGTCGTTCCGTGATCAACTTTACCAAGTGGAAGGACACTCGTCAATTAGATTTTATTCTTAAATGTTAGAGGGTGTGATTCGTTTGACTTTTTTGTGTTATCGTGTCGACTGATGTATAATTCGTTTTGTGTACGACACCATTTTTTGTTGTATCGGAGATACAAGTTTTCACATATTTTATGTCATGAATCTTACGATGTTTTTCGACAAGACACTCCCATAAGCTAGTGGGCTTTTGTTTAGAGCTTACTTCACGGAAAGCGTGCGAGTTTGGCTTTTAACTGCATTTTGTTTAGTTTCATTAAAGAACAGGTACCAAGCAACGAGTTGACGGTTTCTCCTTATCATGTACTTGAAATTCTAATTTCAATTAGCTTACAAGCTTTTACAGCCACTGAAACATAACAACAGTTCCCATAAAGTTAGTATCAAACTTGCGAAAGTTCAGTCAGAGTTGCCGAGTAAATAATTGATTGCCGTTCCAAATAAGTTCTTAGTATAGTAGTTCTTCGTGTCACTCCGTTGACAGAGCTTTCAACTGTCGTTATCCCTCGAGGAAGTTTAGAGTTCCCTTATTGAGATTTCTTGCCAAAGGAGCTGTTTCAGCGTTTCCCTGTCACGATCGTTTACCTATATACCTTCTTGCAACGAATACGATAATCGTTCTCGATCAAAATGACCATCAGGGTATTTTGTATTATGTTGTCGTGTTTTTAGCTATCGATGTAATCTCTTTGTGTGACTAATACCGCTCAAATTATGAAGATTTATAGTTGTTTGTCGATAACAAAAAACTATTATAAAGCGCTTTTTTAAAGTTTCAAAATCAAACTTTTATGACAAAACTAGAGTAGCTTGTGAAGAGTCGCACGTGGCTTCTGACGCACGATATGATATTTGCTTCTTCATACGAGAAAATTAGGAGTAACTGCAGAATACCCTGCCACCTAGAGCCATATTTCGTTCTTGATTGTACTGCGCATCTATTTTTATAGAACGAGGAATGCGCTGTAATAAATTACCGTAGTGGAAGGGTATTCTGCATTTAAGCGGAGATGCAACCTTCGAATTTCAAAGTTCTGGCTTGGGAGATTTTTGGGGCTTGAAGTTTTACTATGCCAACTGTCAAGTGTTCACATTGCCTGGATGATATCTCTTATGTGGCCTTTTTATAAATGCACATAACTGTTTTGGTAATCCTTCTCAACCGGTCATACCACGTGATATTAATTATCTAAAAAAGTGCTAGTCTGTTTACGATAGTAAAAAAAAATCAGAACACTGCTCGTGTTAGTTTATGTTGGATTGTCCTTCATGTGTCAGGAACATTGTTGCTGTATACTTTTATTTATCTAAATTTTCTTTAAAAAAGCGGGACATTTCTGTAAAATGCAAGAGAGCGAGAGATTAAGTGAAAATGCGTAAGTCTCCCGCATTTCAATATGGCATCTCCGCGCATCTTTTCGGTGGAAGAGGACAATTTGAGGACAAACACGTTGCAAAGGAAATGAGCCAGTACTGCGCGCCATTACTAGACATTGCTAAAGTATTAAGTCACTAAAGGGGAACCCAAGTATTCACAAAGTTCGATATCTTGAGTATTAAGATAATTGAAAATACTACAGTATAACAAATAAGAACTTGCGAGATCAGCGTGCTCAGGTAATTTGCATTTTCGGCTCTCTTTTATCCTTGGCCAAATGGTAATCCAATTCTGTACTGCCGACTTACCAAAGAACTATTCTTAAAATTCAGATTAGCTTTCTTTTCAGGTACGTAATGTAATTTCTGAATTTTTGAGTTGTTTACCAAGTGCCAGGTAGTTAAACACATCTTGTCATGTTGAGGGAAACAAACTTTGAATAATTGCTAAGAACTTGTTTTTTCATTTAAGATGTTTGAGGAAAACGGTGTGTTCGTTTGCTGGACTGTGTGTCATTCAATAATTATGGCATGAATGCAAAACAAGTCGAGCAACCCTATACTGCACAAATTAGCGCGGAGCTTAGCACAGAGACAAGCATGCCAAGGTTGATGAGTGATGTGAACAAGTGTAAAACGTTAGGTAAACAGATTAAAAAAAATTATTGGTCCTTTTTCTTGTCTCCGACATTCATCAACCGGTATAGTCCTTGCGCTGCCCGACCCCCCATCCCAACCCACCCCCCTTCATCACTACATCCTTCCTTCCCCAACTGCGTTCAATGCCATTCTTTCAACTGTCAATCAATTCTTTTGTAAAGCTTCTGGTTTATAAGTGAAGGCGACATAGGGCAAAAATAACCAAGTAAGCTACAGCGATAACTTCATGATCACGAAGCACCGTTTTTAAATTTTAAGGAAAGTGAGTGCGACGGTTGTCATGCATTCTTCAAAGAGGACTTAGAGTAGATTATAGTTGCAATCCTTTACCCCTGAACAGACACACACTTTGCATTGAATACTAGATACTTCGAGGTATTGGAGAACTTTGCTTTGTATGGCATTCGGTACACGCTATTTTTCAGTTTTATAAGAACGAGGCTCAAATTGGCCGGTTAAAGAACAATTTAAAAATAAGCTGAGGCTTGAGCTTGAAAGCTATTTTGAACTTAACCAAGCTTCGATTTCAACTTAACAATACAGGAATGAATAAAATGTTTGGTTCTTGCCCTGAAAATGGCTCCTTCCAATTGATTTGTCCAATAGTGAAAAATAGGGCTCAACTCAACAGCAAACAAAGTGATTATAACAACGTACCGTTTCTCTGCGCTAATTTGATTAACTTTATGTTAAGATATCTAAATATACTTCAGCATTTTACAAAACTTGAACAGCATGGAGTTAAAAACACCTAAAAACATTTTCCGCTTAGTTATTGCAAATACTGTAAAGTAATTCGATAATTGATAACGGAGTGAAATTTTACCGCTTTTTAACAGTTATTTCAAGTGTTTCTTTAGACCACCAAAGTGATGCTACATACTAATCATTATTGAATTTCCGCATTACTATACTTCTTGACACTGCTGCGGTGTATATATTTATAGCTCAAATGAAAACAGAACAAAAAAAGAAAACCTTTAAAAAGACTGTGGTTTTTCGTGTGTAAATTAGCTCAAAAAAAGTTTATTTGTGTTGTCAAACTATTGCCGCCGGAATGTTATATTTTAGCACCTAGCATTTATAAATTGCCTCAGTTGATAGTTGTACTGGATTCAGTAGCAGCTCTTAGTCTCAACATAAAAGTTTCAAGCTTCCCGTCGATGGTTGACCATAGTTTTGAAAACTTTTGAATTTTTATTTTGTATTTTACGTTCAGTGTTTACCGGGTCAGGTGAAAAAAATTGGTTTCTCTTTGGCACTCGCCCAGTTCAAAATAGTCACTGTGTAAAAATGTTTTTGCATGACGTCAAAACTATGTTTTCCCCCTACAGACTAAACGACTTGTTTACTGTTGGAATTTGTATTTATCCAACATCGCAATTTTTCTTGTTCAATGATTTCTACATAGTAAATAGCTTCAATAGACACTTAAACCCCCCATTCAAAGGCCTAGTAAGCCTCATTTACTATTAGCAAAATATCCTGTGTAGGAACCAAGAACTTTGGCTTTGAAAACAAGCTTTATATCGTCACTCTAAAAGTTACCGTAGTCTCGGAGTCTACGCCTTTAATCCTAGTAGCTACTTTTAGTATCTATTTTGATTCGCTCCCCCGTACCTTGAAGTTTGTACAAGATAATTTTTAAAGCTCTTTAGAGTCTTAGATTAACCGTAGTCCACTGTCACTCAGTGGTATGAAAATTTAAGGTATTCGAGGGATGGTGCACAAGGACCTCAGCCTATATCATAGAATTAAAAGGAAACAGAGCAAGACACAAAGTATAGACACTCAAATGTACCGGAAATGAGAGTTTGGTCTACCAGTTCTAACTCAATTGATTGAAACGAAAAAAGTTTCGTCCGTCCTCCCCCGACCCATCCAGAGCCGCGGAAGGTTTATTCCATTGTAATCTATACCTTTGCGGTAACACGCGTTTGATGATATAAAACCATATGGTACTGGTGCGGTATGGATGCTGAAACTCCTCTCTGAAACTCGAAGCTTTCTCTTTGCAAAATCCTCTGCAGTCTCGGTGCATATAAGCGGCGTACCTTAGAGTTTTCATAGTTGTTTCTTCTTTAAAACCCTCTAACTGTCAATTTTCAAACAACAATGAAGGTCAGAGAGTAGCATCATTTTATAGTGTATAACTTCAACTCCACTTTCGAAAGAAAACGCCAGTTTATAATACGGACAATACGACCGTATATAAGAAACTGCGTAAACAATTAACAAAAAGACCCTTTTTGGTCCTTTATTCTGGTTCTTTTTCAATTCATTGCAAGCTATATACGCTTTGTGAAAAGAACAAGAAAACAGATTAGGAAATATGTTGTATAATTTGAAGACGACAGCGTGCGTATGGCCGAGTTTACTGGTGGGCTCCAACTTGAAACTAGCTCGTCAATCACATTTGTATTCTGCCGTCTTCGTTGCTTAGTTCAAAACTCCCGTTTGTGTTAGCCTTTGATTATTATTTTCGGGGAAGCTATTCGACCTTTTCATCCACCAAATCTGTTTCGAGTTGGCACTGCAAAACTGAACTCCATTTCGTTTTGTTAACTTGAAACTGTGTTTAAAACAACCCAACCCAATGAACTTTCAGTTGTACGTTAAACTTCTGGTACGATAGTCTAATATACTTGTTTACTATAGAAATGGCAAAATTTTTTGTTTCTCATTCAGTAGTTGCAATTGGACTCTTTACAACCATTCAAGATGTTAGAACTGAACATCAGTCACAATTATTAGAGAACACACTACAGTAAGTGTTACTCACTCTTCTTGTTTGCAAAAGTTTAACTTTTCAGTTCGCTAATGTGGCAAGCAATTTTTAAATATTTAATCCTGAACATTACTAGAGAACCGAAAGTACAAATCATTATTGTTGGTGGTAGTGTATGCAACCATTTCATTTGCTTATCGCATACTTCATTGTGCTTAGGTATTTACTGGTGCGTATATAATGGCCCATTGCATTATTTTAAGATCTTCAGAAGAAAATTTTACACTACCATTACCACACTGCTAGAGATATTTGGCAAAGCTAATTTTACCTTAGTTTCTGATATAAAAGTAGCGATAGTATCATATCGGCTATACGATATCCCACTTATTTTCGGTATCGCTACTGTTATATCAGAAACAAAAGTAAAATTAGCATTGCCTAATATCTCTAGCAGTGTAATTATAGTTTGTATATTTTCTCTAAGTTCCCCCCGTACAATATTATTACATTAACGTTTGCTCAAGACGTATTTTCAAAACTATTGCAAGCATACTTGATGCAAAAACTCTCTCGACCTTTGAACAAAATCTAATGTAAACATTAATTAAGTTACTTAAAAACTCGACATCTTTAAAATCTTTTGTTTTTTATTAACACAATCTAGAAACAAATTTTTACTAATTAAGTGTTGTTGCGTATGTAAAGTTGGTATTGCATTTTTAAAATTCTCCTTAGTGTATGTTAACCACTTATACAAAAGCTGCCGTTGCAAGTCACCAATTACAGGTATTTGTAACTTGCTTTGCGGTTTCTTCAGACAAACTCTGAGAATACTTGAGGTTTGTAACAGTAATTTCTCGAGAACTCATAGCCGATGAACAAAACATGATATCAACATGAACAGCAGAAACAAGTTTTATTTGCGATTGGACAAAAACCCCTAGATTTGAGCAAAAACTTTATGACAAACAAGAAGATGCTACTGTAGTGTTGTATCAGAGTGTCTTTTCTTTGCTTTCTTAATGAAACCGTTGTTTTCATTGTGTTAGCCGTAGGCACGTAACACAGCTCACAGAGCATTAGACAAGACTTCACATACCAGTCCTAATCCTCTAAGAACTCAACGAATATAAAACGCTGGGAAAATTTCTTTCCTTCCGATGAGTGACCTCTTGCTCTGTTTTCTGTCTTGCTATTCACGTCTTCTCTCCAGATTTATATTGAAGAGCTTCTTTCAAGCGCCGAAAGAATGACATAGTAGCTTTCTGACTGACTGTTACTCTAAGTGGCACCAGCCTAATGTCATACACATGTATAAAATAAGATCTCACTTATATTCTTTAAAACTATCTGAAAGCTCTAGATGACCTCAATTATTGTTTGTGTCAAAAAGAGAGATTAGATTTTAATTTAGTCAGATTCTAGGGGGCTTGAAACTAAGGATTACTTGGCTAACACTCGCGTCCTCGACTATTCCAGACAACCTGCAACTTTCTTTCAACATCCCTGGGTAGCGACGATTAATTCCTTACCATTTATGAAACAAACATAAGTGTTTTATAAACAATGTTTAGTCTTTCGGCGACTTTAGAATGGAACTATATATTAGCAACAAGCAATTTGGTTTTGCTCAATTAGCTGGATCATTTTTCGAGCGGCTTCACTTGCGTTCGCCGCGTTAGTTAAAATGAAAACAATACCATGTCTAGCACATTTGTTTCAGTTTGCGGAAAACATTAAGGTAACATTTAAATTTAGAAGCAGTTTTATTTAAAAGATTAGTTTAATGTTTTGATGCACCTTTTTTATGCCACAGTAGCTCTTTCCGTAGCAAAAATTTTTGTCGAACTTTTCCGAGTTCCATAAATTTCGCACTGCTTGGAGATCTAAGCTTTCGGCGCCCATTATCGCAAATGGTATTAACAGTGGGCGTGATTCTTTCCACAAATGATAATTCATTCGGACTTCCGGGGCAGGATTTTACATTTCCCGAACAAATGCCAAACCTTTCCAATCCATTAGCCCTCCACAAAAACCAAAGTTATTGCTCAAATGGAGGTTTACTTAAGGTCTTGGTAGAAATTTTCGTCACTAAGCCGGAACTCGATCTTTTCTTGTGGGCTGGATCACCTAATCGAAAGTTACGTCAGAGATTCTGCTACTTCGGTCCTCTTGAATATTGGCAAAACAATTAGCGGCCGTCAGAAGTAGCCGCGAGCCAATCATTCGGCGAGTGATTAATTTTATAAAAAGAGGAAGTTTCGTTATCCATACACTCACAGTTTATGTAGTGAATGCGAACCAATAACAAGTCGGCACATTTGACAAACGCGGCAACTCTTAAGAGAATTTTCGCACAAGTTTCTAAAACACAGTTAGAAACCGTTCTGTTTATTCTGAACTGTTTCATTTGGTAATCAAACTCTTTCTGCCGCACACTGCGTATGAAATGGTTATTTCTGGAGGAAAAGCTCATGACACCATGACTTACTTCACTGTTCTTTTTATCCTGTCCATAATGATGGTAAAAAGTAGTATGCCCAAAGTTTTGCACTCAGAGCAGGTCTGGGAAAGACGTGTTAACGCAACGCTGGAAATTGTACGTTCCAGAAAGCACTGCCTGTTTAGCGGGAACAACTGCATGGCGTCAAGTAACGTACCTGTGCATAAAATGAACTTATACACTGCTGAATCTTCCTCAAGAACACAGAAATTGAGGGTAGTGTTGCCAGACAGATTCAGGTCATTCAAGGGGAAGAAAAGATTGCACAAAAGTAAAGAAGGCCGTAATCCCGACGTTGTTATTGCAATGGACCCCTATCCTCACGCGTCTTTTGGCCACACAGTATTGGTGTTCTACATATACAAGCACAAGAGTCAAGCTGCATGTAAACGGATGGACGGAAATTTTACAGGTATGCCTCAACACTTTTGTAACCAGTTCTATATTAGAGTATTCTTTCTTTTTTTAAGTTTTCTTTTGTTGATAAGAACTTATATTTATCGCGGCTTTTTAGTTTCGGCTTATAAAGTCTTGATTTCACCCTTTGTTTCTCGTGGCTCCTGCAGTGGCAAAGCAAAGAAACGCACACAAGCTGATATTCTTGTAAATCTAAAAAATGTATGCATTGAGATCACTTCTTTTACTGGATATAAAATTTCAAGATAAAAACCGACTGGATCTGATGCAAGTGATAAAACCATTTACAAAGAAGCAGGATTTAGTTTGCAGACAGATACCCGAGTCGTGTCTAGAAGTTCCGTGAGTTAGTTGTTGCCGCAAAGTTTAAGATAAACAACCCGTTATCTTGCGGACATGTATTGTCATCACATGTATACTTAAGATTTTATTTCAAGAACACTGAATCGTTGTGGAAATTTCGTTTTGTCAGTCGAAATAGAGCCTTTTTAATCTGCTTATCTCTTGCATTGACACTGACACGACTTAAATCGTCTTTATAATCCTTTATTACCTTCTAGTTTTTTCAGAATGTATAACGCCCGCTAGAAAGAGAAACTGTGGTAACATGCTGGAGCGTAAACGTCGCAGATGTGAAATTGACTTTATTCCGCTGGTTTATGCTGCACACGATGCCGAAAATAGAAACCAAAAATTGAGATGCAGAGACGATCTTCTTGGCTTTGGGAAATGCAAAACGATTAGCCTCGTAAGGCCGGCTCCTTGTGGAAACACTCCACGCTGCGGTGCACCCCCTGTTACAAGGAAAAAGTTCTGTTTCTACGACCGTTGTGACCACGCAGTACTTATTGGTGGTAGCTGGAACCCACAGACAAGTCATCCGCGCGACAAGAAAAACTTACAACTTTTCTGGAATTTCCTTCATAAAGAGAACAACTTTTCTAGAGAACATATTACGACATTCTACGGTCACGACGGATCAATTGATCGTAAGTACAAGAGTAAATATGTTTATTCGGGTTTTTTTTAACAACATTTTGATTGCAGCGGCACGGGACCCGGAGAAGGGTTTAATATATATTACAGGCGGCACATTCTGTCAAAGATATTTTAATGAATGTAATATGAAATGGTTTATTATCACAAATCTGTTCTTACGTTTCTTAATTAACGTTTTCTCTCGGCCTCTACCTCGACTAATTTACCATACGCTTTGCTTGCTCTGACCGGAAGCAAACGTTTTCCACAGACTGTTTTGTTTTCGTCTTTTACGTAGCGGTTTGCTGGGTTTGTCTTCGTGGGTCAGGTTGGTTTGAATATTTGTTTAGTTGTTGACTTTTGTTTAGATAAGTGTTGATTTTGGACTTGCGACAGAACAATGATTGAGCAGTGACTCATAAATACCATCCAAGGTGATAAAGTGTAAATAGAGGACAAGCACTGAAATTGCTGTTCAAGGATTAGTTTAATTAACTCTGAAAATGATACTTTGGCTTGCAGCGGTGTAACCCTTACATGAAGACGTGTGCTGTTAAGTTTGTGTTGAAGGGTCATTTTTTCTCTTTAGCCTAACTATCAAAACAATAGGAGGCCGTAACTTCATAAAAAGGCCAGAGCAGAAAAATAGCCTTGAGTCACATTTTATTCTCTACGAACGTGCAACCCCGTTTATATTAAAAGCCTTAAAACAAAAGCTAATATAATTGTTTTGTTCGGTTCAGTGTCTCTTCATTTCCTTGCGGTTCTGTTAGTAATTTTGCGCAATTGGGAAACTCAATAGTAAGACTAAATGCCTGCACAGCCCATACAATTAATTCATTAAATCTAAAAGTGGCCGATTGTGTAAGCCGATAAACCTAGCTACACACTCGATTACCGCCCAACTCTCCAAGGAGTTGTTGAATGGCCGGCGTTTAAGTACGTAAGCCCCGCAAGAGGTCGGCAAGTTGAATTTAATAAATCGTTTTCTTTTTCAATGACAAACGAAAACAACGCCGTAACTCAACCTTGGTTTGTCAAACAGAGCTCGGAACAATAGAAAATTACCACAGGTGGCGGCTTCATCATAAACGTAACAAAAGAAAAATTCAATGACCCTGGATTTGCCTTCTTCAAGAGGCCGCAAAAAACAAGCATAATTTGGCTTTGAACAGGCCGTAATGTCTTTTGGAAGGCGTTCACTTTTCGTGCAGAGAAGCTAGCATGGCGCTAAATTAATGACCGCGGTATCTGCCCACTAAACAATCAGGCCATACGAAGCGGCAGCATTTGCAAGTTAATGCCCGGTATTTAAGATCGGGAGAATGCATTCTCAAACACCCAAGAAACATTAACCGCAGTCATTTCATTCTTGCAGCGCTAAAATGACTGTGTAAAAGCTATCTTGCTGTGCAAAGTTTTTGCCGAACCAAGCGTTGATATGTTTTGATGATTCTAGAAATGTGAAGCCGTGTCAGAAAGCCGATTTACGTGCCAAGGGGTTGGAAAACTTGCATTGTTCAAATACAAACGTTTTAGTTGCTCTTATGTTTTCCTTTTTAATTATTAAGGAATTAATTTACATTTGGTTGCAAAATAATCGTTGAACAAAGTAGGAAAAAGTCTTTCATTCCCCGCTATATGAAAAGATGATTTGTTCTTTCTTGTTTTTTATTTGTTTTTGACAAGAAACTTAAATGATAAAAGAAAACGTTTTTTATGTTTTCTGTACGTAAACGCCTCTTTTTGACTCTTGCCAAGCTAGACGTACTTCGAAATGAAAATATAATCACGTACAGTTATTGCTATACATACCAACGCAAAGACCAGATACGTTTTCACTTGGATGCAAAATTTTAAAAAGTTTTAAAGTTAAAACGTTAAAATAGCGTAACAAATGACGCTGTTAGTTAATTTTTTTTGCCTTTTTGGCTCACTGAACTCGTATCTGACGGGAAAATATTGCGTACGTAGATATCATGTCTTGTGTTTTAAAGCTTTAAAAGCTACGTGACCATATTTACATCTTTAATATTCAGAACCAAATCATTGAAACCACTTTATAACTAAGTGAAAAAGGTAATTTACTACATGGAATGTCCCAGGAAAGTTAGATAAGCATGCACGTTTTCGAAATGTGTACAATTACTTTGATTTAGTTCCTTGTATTTTACTTTCTTTATATAAGTTGCCCACGATAGTTGCTCGAAGTGTGTTGTATCTGAACTTAGTAATTTTGATAATGTTAGTTATAAAGTCTGAAAACAGTGGCAAGACACATTGTGTTTCAGCATGAAGTTTGAATTTTTGTGCGAGTGTGTAAAGTATTTTGCGCTCGTTTAAATCATGAAGCACAACATTTCCATAAGAACACCATTTCTTTCTTTACTTTACTTAACTTTATTCACTTTAATGATACAATTATGAACAAGATAATGTATAATTAGGTAGGTTTATAGAGACCTAAAACGTTCCCTATATATAGATCATCGTAAAAAACACAAATTAAAAATTACAGAACGACTGGCAGACTTTAGTTATTAAATAGCTCTCTAACCTACTAACAAACTAACGTAATATCTGACTGCCAACAAACAAGCAAACTAATTAACTAACACTCTGCTAATAAACCAATTAACTAGCTAGAAAACTACAAGATTAAAAACCATAGACTGGCTACCTAACAATTATCTGATTTATAAAAATGTATTTTGGAGTAACTTAAATTTATCAAAATAGAAGTTGTTGTCTTTCTTCTTAAAAGAGCAGAAATTGTGAAGAGTTCTAATGTTGACAAGAAGTAGTAGATTTATGGAACAATCTTCCTGGTGGCAAGTGACTTTAAAGATTACCTACAAGTTTTAATTGGGCTGTGACTATGTACATAAAAACAGATAGAATAATTGGAGTTTGAATCCATTTATTAAAGAAAAGATTACATATTCTGAGCCACAAAGGTCTTCGACGAATTTCTCAAAGTCGCGTGCCGAATGTAGCAAAGAACATAGCTAAGAGATTTAGAACTGGTTGTACTAGAAGTAACGAAAACACAACTCTACAAACCGAAGGAACGAAATAGTTCAGTAGCACTCTTTCGTTTCTTAGTTTCTCAAGCAGAAAAGAAGAATATATAGCAAAATATATCTGCAAATATTTACTGACAACTTGATTTAAAAAAAATCACAGCATTAAGGGTTACATAATGAGCTAAGTAAAATGAGCTATCACGCGACGTTAATTTTCTGAAAAGCTGTATGCATTTGTTATTATTCAATTTTTACTACAAGTGATCTTCTGACGTTTTTTTTCAGTTGATGGCAACAAAACCACTCAAGACGCTGTTCCTGCTGTTAACGAAATAAGCGTCCGTGCTCGAGTCAAAGAGATTTGTGCTAAGCGCTGGTGTGTGGACACACTCGTTCTCTACCTTAGTGGCCCTGCCAGAAGTAATGGTGCGTTACTCTTTTGGGACGAAAACAATGATGGCTTAGTTGAGGACAAAGAGGAGTATTCTTTTCATGACATAATGACAGACTTAGTACAATGTAGAGCGAAAAGGGTTTTTGTGGTGGCCGATTATAGCTACTCGGGACAATTGGTCCACAAATTTTCCAGCAAACGCAATTTGAGACAATTTCGAAGAAATGGCAAATCAAAGAACGTCGATATCGTTGTTTTAAGCTCTACTTCACAGCACGAGTATACCTGGAGAAACGACTTCACCAAAACCTTGATTGAATCAAGCAGGGGTCGCCGGTCTAAGAGCTTGCATCAGATATTTCAGGTAACCTTCTAAATCAGTTGAAGTTAAGATAGTTATAAATTTGAAAACGATCTCTGGCTAAAATGATTAAAAATATACGAGCTTTCGACTGCCCGAACTGCAGTCTTCGACGGGTAAAAAAATGGTAAGAAAGCGATGAAAAAAAAAATTGAATAAAAAACCGTGAAGTTGCAAATGAGTAAAAGTATAAATAATTATGAATATTTGTTAAAAAGAATGTTGTATTGCCCAGGTAACGGGCAAGAATTGTTATCTGAAGTTAAGATATTATGGTAGATTTTCATATGGATTTTATCGATAGGCGCTTGCTTTCATTCATTTAGGCATAAACGGAAAACTTTCAGTGTTTTTTCCCCCGATTGCTCCGTACATTTGTTTTGGTGCTTTCTTCTTTAAATGTACGTCCACTTTTAAACTCTTGTCTAATAAGGTGCTCCAGTCAGTTTTAAGTTGATTTTGATTTTTAGATGTAAATTCACTTAAAAGCTTATGTTTTATTAAGTTAATACAGAGGGTTCGAAGACCTTATCTGCGTGTTTGTAAATCATTCATTGAGTATTACAGGGCTTTTTTACGTTGGTTTCGGCCGATTTGGGATAATTATAAATCTCAGCTGAAAGCGGAATAGCTGAAATTCTGTTTACATAGAGAAGTCTGCTAAAGATGTACTCAGATTTTCGCCGGTATGTTCAATGGAATACCAGAAAACATAATTAAAAGAACCGAATTTTTTAAACAACAAAGGGGAAAAAAACGAAGTCGAATCTTCCCTCTGCCTACCGGACCGAGTGAAAAGCTAGTGTTGGACGGAGAAACCGACAAGCCAAATCAGTTTTAGCTGATGATAGAAATTAGCGCGCTGACACTTCTCACCTCCTTTAAGTTCTAGTTCTGTCAGTAGTTTAGTTTTTGTTTTTATTTCAAGTATCTTCGTTCATTTTCAGGAAACTAAAAGAAAATTATACCAGCGCAATTACGAGTCCCATCCGCAAATGACAAGCAAGAACAGAAAAGCGTCTAACCTGACTATATACGGTGGCCCAAGCGACTCTACAGTTGACACGAGAGGCTGTGGACTGCTACCCCCGGATGTGATCAACCAGCTCAAGAGACTTAAATAAACTGGCTATGGATATTAATATATATTCAATATACTTATCTAGAAAAAAAGCCAACTCCAATAGACATGTTTTGTAGATATCCCTACGCTCGAGGTAAAGAAGCAGTCGATCTTGCTAAAATCAGCTTGAATTGATATTCAAAGGAAGATTTTAAGAGTAAGACTTCAATCTCGTACTGAAAATGCGAGATAAAACTGAAAAGAAAATTGTTTTATAGAAACTAATGTTTAATAAATTTTAATTACATCATAAAATTTCTGCCCAAGAACAAAAAGAAAAAGTCCTCATTGCCTTTAGTTTTGGGTCTCTTTTCATAACTTGGATGAGGCGTTTTCGTTCAAAGTACAAGTCAACGTCGACTGCAATCTTTCCTCCCTCCCATGTATGTGGGCATCCGAAAACTACCCGCTTTAAAAGAATTGAAGAAACCTAGTTGCAACAAGAACTCAACAAGAAAACGTGTTGGCAAAGCAATGTACTCACAAAATTTTAAAACTTTTAAGTTATAGAGCAACAAAAGAGGTTTTCTTGAACTGAGTGAAAATCAACTTTGAAAGGTTCAATAGCAAACTAGTGAGAGCATTTGGTGAGTAAAACAAACTGTAAAACAGAAAAGTTTTTTCTTTAAAACCGATCGTCATCAGAATATTTGACCTAGACTGCCAAATGCAAATCGACATTGTACAGGC
>JAOBRD020580127.1:3190-14636 GCA_027575215.2 Hydrozoanthus sils
CCCAGTAGCGTGCTTGCAGTTCCTGCTTCTCTTCTTGGTCTTGCATTTGGTTGATCTGGTCTTTTAGTTGTTTTCTCTTACTGTTTGGCATGTTGTCCTCCAGGTGTCGTGCAGCCTGTGCCATTGCTCTTCAATAGTTTCCTCTTGCAGCTGGGAAAGCATGCTAAACTTGTTTCTCAATTCAAGCTTGAATTCTTGTTTTTGCTCTCTCCTTTTAGGCTCTGCACTTTAAACTTGACATGTGTCGTTTTGCTACCCTGCTGTTGTAGGCTTTTAGCTTGGTCTTGAGGAGGGCAACATCAAGATGATGGTCTGATGCTGCATCTGCTCCATGCTACATGACATTGTGTAGGCTTCTCCACTTTTGCCCAGTGATGATGTAGTTGATCTGATTTTCAGTTTTGCCATCGGGGGAAGTCTAGGTGGTCTTGTGGGTTTTCTTGTGGGAAAAGATGGTACCTCCAATGACCAGGTCATTAAAAGTAAAGAACTATGTGAAAAGTTTGCCGTTTTTGTTTTGTTCTCTGGTGCCAATGGCTACCCATGGCCTGTTGGTGTTGTCTCCTCCCACTTTAGCATTGAGGCCTCCCACGAGGATCTTCAGATCTTCTTTGGTGTTTTGTCCATGATTGCTAGAACTTGTTTGTAGAAAATGATAAATTATCTCTTCTAACCTGCAGCATTAGTTGGAGCGTAGCACTCTAGGATGATAACTTTCCTGCCCTTTGAGCTGAATTGTGCAGTGAAGATCCTTGGTGATTCTGGTTCCCATGACAGTAGTGCTCGTACACGTTGCCTCAAGTGTCATCAGCAGCACTACTCCTCGTATGTAGAGCTGGCCTTCTTCCTGTTCAGAGTAGATGACAGCGTTTCCACTCACCAGTCTTTTCTGCCCAGTTCCATTCCATCTTGTCTTGCACAGGCCAAGGATCTTTAGGCTACATATATCTTGCAATTCTCTACACAACTGTGCTGTTTCTCCATTCACATTTAGGGTTCTAATGTTCCAGGACCCTATCCTGGTTGTTGACTTTGTCGTCAGAAGAAGAGTTATTGACTCACTGGCTTCCTAACGCTTTCACCAGCCTGCTTCATGGCTGTACTGGAAAGGATTCTTCCCTGATTGCTGATCGTGGTCTTGTTGGAAAGCGCCATTGCAGGTTCTGTAACACAGTGACTTTTAAGTTAGTAGGTTGTTGGCTCACTGCAGCACCCCTAGCCTGGAGAACCAGGGTCCATCTTTAGTCTGGCTGCTCTCCCACAGACCTGTTAAGTTGGGCTCCCACTCACATATGTAGCTCTGGGGGTCATTGGAACACACAAGCTATCCCACCTCGACAAGGGGATGCATCATTGGGACAGCCAAATGCTTTTAAAACCTTGGTATGAATTAAAGCCAAACTTAGGCTGATGATGTATTTCGAGGTTTTCTTTAGAATACTTACTAATTTTATTGTCATGGCAACAAACTGGGTTCCAGGCTCCAAATGAGAATTTCTGATATTCTCATTTGAGTTTCGTCAGAAATTGTGCCGCGATTTACAACAGTCATAATTTCTGTTTCATAGCAGGAGTGAATTGTGTACATTTTGTTTAAAACATAAATTAAACTTTCATTTCTATTTAAAAATATAAGCAAATTTTAATTTGAAACAATTTCAAGGGAAAATTCGTTGATTAAATTTATAACCAACATGACTGTTGTAGCCAGAATTGTATTGTTTTGACAGAGATGATAAAATTGTCTCTGCCTCATGCCTCATGCTGCCATATGCCTCCTGTTTCATCAGCATTGCACATTTCAATCCTTAAAAATGTAACAGGAACAGTGAGAAACTTTTATTTTCGAAAATTACTATAATTATTAAAAGGTTCTACTTATTAACTGAAAATTTAGATATAATTATTTATTTGTATTAAAGGTTGTGATTTTCACACAAAATGACTAAAAGCAGGCAGTAGAAGTAAATTACTGATCAATTACTAGTATAAGCTACAGTAATTAAGGAACTTCGAATTATGACCATTACATCATCAAATCATTTTGTGTCATTTTAGGATCTTGGATATGCACCAGACTTTGTATTTCACGTTATGAAACCTCTGCTGAAGCACATCAAGAGCAAAGGTAGAGGAGCCATAATGGCTGCAATATATTATTCAAGTCTCCCCCCAATATAGACTATAAAATTATATATGCACACCTTTTATTGAACCAGATATAGCTACATACATGCTTTTATATAATATTATAAGAAATAGTAACTTTTGGCTGAGGCAGTCCTGACTGTTCCTAAATTTTCTAGCAACTTCAGTCTCAAGTTATTGTTATTGATTATTATTATTATCTATTTCATTATTTTCTATTGCCATCAAGATAATCTTGATGGACTAAATTTACCATGTAGCTTAGACTGTGCACATTAGTTGTGCCTTATTGAGTTTTGTTGTAAAACTGTTCAAACAGATGTCAAGTAAAATGTTTATTATATACAGTGCCATACATATACATGTTACTATGATATTATACAATGTGTAGGAGCATTCAAATTTTTGTTACCATTAATTTTTCAGATGCTTTAAATAAAAATGTAGAGAGCCGCTTGAAGTCAGTGTTATTATGAACTTATTAATTATAGAACTCAATCTTTGTACAAGGATAAAAAATTCTTAAAATTGACTGATCAAAATTTCAGCCTGATTGGTCTTAGCTTGTTCTTAAGTTGTGGGCAATCTTAGTCAGCCGGGTGTTTTGGTAAAGTTTGTTCTTATAAAAAAGCATGTAGACTTTTTTATATAGTTAAAGGTTGAAAGTTCTCATCATGGAAACAATGCTAGGCCTCTTTTTATTTTATAATTTATTTTCCTGTAATTCACCAGCATAAAATGCAATAATTGTGTTTCTTATACATCAAGTTTTATATCGTTGTGCACAGTGCCCAAACCTGTGAGTGAAAGATTGCATTGCTCAGTAATTGTGCTGTAGGACCCAGAGGCTGTACTTTTCAGTTTTTATTCTTCAATATTATGTTTTTCCTTAATTCCTAATGTATCCTTCTTCGTTATTTCCCTTTACCTTTTTTTATTGCAGTATTTACTATAACCTTCTTTTCTTCAACTCTACTTGACGGTTGACATAACCCTTCTTTAACATCTCAATAGTACTCCTCAAGTGCAGATGAGAAATCTGTTTTAAAACCAACAAGAAAGAAGAGTTGCAAGTTCTCAAGTCATGTCTTTGTAATCCAATTAATATGAAACTAGCTAGAAAGACAAGTAAGGAATAATTTGAAAACCAGCATGAAGGAAGAGTTGCAAAGTTCTGATACTGTATTGAATTATTCCTTTTATTAAGGAATTCGAGTAATCAGCAATGCTGGAGGTACCAACCCCCATTCATGTGCTGAAGCACTGCAGAATGTGGCTAAAGAGGCTGATATTGAGCTAAAGATAGCTGTTGTTACTGGTGATAATTTAATGGAAGAATTAAGTCATGTCAGAAATGCAATGGTTACAGATGTAGACACAGGAAAACATTTGCCGAAAACTGTACATAGTATGAATGCATATTTTGGGTAAGTATTGCTTCCAGTGCTGATTTGCTTACAAAAGCTGTGCACAGTTAACATGCTAGGTGGTTTGGTTTTTTTTCATAGTGTCCGTTAGAAAAACGGTATCAGTGCAAGGGTTGAGCTGAGGATTGTTTTTTGTTCAGTGTACCCAGCCAGGCTCATCCAAAAATAATATTTTAGGAGTCTTGCTAAAAATCTAGGGGGCCAATTGTGATAATAGTAGTTACATATACATTGACATTATGATAACAAAACTTTTTTTCAATATTTTTGCATGTTTACAACAAAAAAAATCAGTATCCTGAGTAATACAAGTCATACAATCTTTACCTATGTAATGAATAATTTTATTACCTCAGTGGATAGACCTTGCTAAATGAGGAGTATAGTGGTGAAAAATTTTAACAAAATCTTTTATGGTTCTTGAAATATTAACTTTTAATGTTTTAAACTGATGACATCACAAGTGTGACAGTCAATTTTCCATTTTTTAAAGTCTGCTGCAAATCCATAACCTTTTCCTTATCATGGCTGCAAACTAGGTTCCAGGCTCCAAATGAGAAACCAGAAGTTGTGCTACAGTTTACAACATAATCCTGTTCTTATCAAGTAAAAGAAAAAAACAAAGATTTGGTTTTAAGTCCTTGGGGAAAGTTTTTGGAATAGCATAAAGTTTGTTTTTTAAAGAATCGGGGTCTTGAATCAAGTTTGTTGCTATGATGATGTGAAATTATTTCTAATCTGAAGAAAACCTCAAGATACATCGTCAGTCCAAGTTTGGTTTAACCCTAGAAGGCAAGAGGCCTTCTAAAATGACCCCCACCCCCTTTATTTTTTGGGGATAAAAAAACTTTCTATTTTACTAATTGCTAAAAGGTTTCGCACAACTGTTCTTTGATTAATAACACATCTTTTGAACCTAATTTGACAGCTTTGCTGCATTCCATCCAGTCACATGTAAACTAAAATACAATCCGATTTCTTTTAAATACATATATAAATAAAGGGTCTAGTGCAAAAACGACGGAGTCGTCATTTCTCCCCACATTGTCCCTACAGTATTATCTTTAGTTTCATAATCATTGGGGGAATTTACCATTTCATACAAAGTCACTTACACCGTTTTTGCACTGAACCCTTCAATGATCTACGTACATCTTTAGCTATTGTTTTAAAATCTACACCAAGGTTTTGCACACTTTAGGCTTATAGTTGTTTTGAACTGGTACAAGGTTTTCAAAATAACACATCAAGTGCAAACTTTCCCCTCTAGCAGCAGTCAGAATACAAAGCCATTTTTTGGCAATGGTTTTTTCTCGATTTCAATCAAATGGGTAACTAAAAAAAGCTACCAAAACTCGAAAAACAAAAAGGAACGAAATCAGAAAAGAAAAGGACACTTACTTCAAGAAAACATTTTCACTCCAATCGGGCGAATAAAAGGTAACTTTTTATGCAATTCTTTGTTCCCAAGCTAAAATCTAGTCATCTTGGTGATCAGGTGAGTGTTTTCTCAATCCCTGCAGCAAAATTATGAGATTCTTCCATATTAAGATGACAAAGTTCAATGTCTGTCGAAAGTTGGACTTTGTAGTCTTCATTGAGCAGGCCTTGCAGAAGAAAAATACGTTCAACTTTGTGTTGATTTTACAGTGTACTGTACCTTACTACGTGTACTGTGGTATAACTTGAGCAGTCCTAAACTTAGAAGAATACATTAATGACTTTATGAGCACAGTGTACAATAGGCTTCCTTGAGCAGGCCTGTTCAAACAGCTTGCAAGTTAGTAAAATACAATCCAGTGATCTTGTGTCTACTATCACTGTAATCTGTAGTTCTCTTTGAGCGACCTTTGTTATCATTAAAAGAATATTATATATATTTTAATATAATTATTTTTCTGATCTGGACACTGAAAGTAATAAAAATTATAAGCACACCCTAGCTAGCTTGATTGGCTCTGCCATTCTAGAGAGCCTGTGCCAGCAAAATGTTCATGTCTACCATTGGACTTCACATTTTCAATAGTTACAGTTTCTCCTTGTGTTATCTAGTTGAGTTACAAGATCGTTATTAACAATGAAATTTTAGTTCAAGTTATACCAAGAACTGTTATAATTTGTCGTATGTTAACTATTGCAATAATTGTGTTAAAGGTACAAATGAAAGGTTGTTGTTGTTTACATATCTACTCAGAGTCTTGAAGCATAGCACAACGGTGTTTCTTTGAGTTTCAAAAATGAATGTATCCTTTACAGTGCTACACCTATTGCAAGATCGCTTGATCTTGGTGCAGATGTCGTTATAACTGGCCGATGTGTGGATAGTGCATTAGCACTTGGACCTCTGATGCATGAGGTTAGTTGGTAGGTTGTCTGGGTGATGTTTGAATAGCATAACCACACAGGAACCCTAAGTGCATAAGGCGAGTGGTGGAAATAAAATTATGGCAAACAAAGTTAGAATGAAAAGAAAACCCAAAAAAATTATGATGTTATACTGAATTAGTTATGGTCATTGGTAATGTACTCATACCATGCAGTTTAGTAATAAAACTCATTCTGTGTAAATCCGTTGTCTTGAGTAGGTGTAATCACAAACACACAAACACTTTTTCTGGTAACAAGGAAGCCTAGTCTTTGAAAAATAGAAGAGTTTTCCCCAGACTTGGGGAACATCATTTGTTACCTCTAGCAGCTCAAACAATATTTTGAAGTAAATGGAGTGCCAAAAGACTTTCAAGAGATCAACAGAAGTGGCCAGCACTGAAACACTGTCCTGACTTCCACTGAAATTCGATAAAAATTCCAGTGTGGAAGATAAGCTTCACTCCTACCCAGTCACAGCCGGGTAGATTGCTTTAGATACTGCTCAAAACCCACCATTCATGAAAGCACGCCTATCAAAATGGCCACAGGTGATCGGCCCAATGTTCAAAACCAATGCCGAAGCAACAACTGATGTATTGCGTGTAGTATATGTCCGCTATGGCCTACCCTCACAGGTGGTCAGTGACAACAGCCCACCTTTTCAGTCAGCTGAAGATGCTGAATTTCTGATGCGAAATGGAGTAAAGTATGCCATCGTCTCACCCCATCACCCTGCTTCAAACGGAATCACTGATAGATTCATAAAAACCTTTAAGAGGCAAGGGAGTCCTTGACTTCTGATCCTGAACACCCTTTGCAATGGAGACCTCAGAACTTATACTCACTAACAGAAGCACCCTTATGCCACTACAGGCTTGCAAGCTAATTCTCAACCAAGGAGGTGAGGACAAAACTGACTCTAACTAAGCCCAACCTTACTTGTCACATGCTCAGTTACATGGTAGAGCAAGATGAAGCAACACCGCAACATTCACGTCAAAGAGCATGAAATGGTAACTGGTGGCTGCATCCTTGCTCGGGATCACCAGAACTTGCAGAAATGGCAACCTGGTGTATTGCTTGAGTGCAAAACATCACACTCCTTCCGTGCACACTCGGGGATTGGTGAGTGTGGAGGCACCATGTTGATGTTTTGCAGAATTCCCCCAGCTCAAACACCACAAACCAGAACCCAGTTCAAGTAGAAACCACAGGATCAGATATCCAAAAAAATATGTTTACTTTGCAAGTATGTACCAACAAACAGCAATAGACATGCAAGTCCCAGACCAGTAACCAAGAAGATTGGCCTATCGCGACCAGAGAAAGAACATGTGCAGAAAATATGAAAACCTCATTTACGAATGCGAAGCTGTCATCCAACACGTAATTGGTTTCTCAATTTAAGAAATCAAACCTACTCCTTTTCCATCCCCCATGGCAAGAGCCCTTTTATCCACCTCGCTCTGGCTGGTCTGCATCTTTGCAACCATATACAACTCTTCTTCCATATCCACTCCGCAGCCTCCTGCAACACCCTATCATGCACATACCTAGCTAGAATGCCATTTGCCGAACTCCAACCCACTACAACAGTAATTATTCCATACACCAGTTCGCCGATCAACAATATCAAGTAAATCGTTCTAAAAACCAAAAGGGGAACTGCCACGTGCACTCACAACCTCACATTTCAAGTAGTCAACATGATCAACATTCATAGCCTGTAAGAACTGAAGAAAAAGCTTTGTTACATCATGATCATCATCCTAGCTTAAACAGAACAACGGAAAACTGAAAGAGTGTATTCACTGTTTAAAATCTCCCATATTTCTAGGTCACCCTGATAAATTGTCTCAAGAATAAATTGGTTTTGTTTTTTTAGTAAAAAAAGCTACATGCTATCAAGAATTGACACATATATTTGGTGCAGCAAAGTCCTTTCAGAAAAGAGATTTTATTGCTACACTTGATGGAACAAAAAATATTGATACCAACTCGTAGTCTATATTAATTAGTGTAACTATTACCTATCAACAATAAAAACATAAGCATTGATTTTATTTTGTAAAAACAGTTTAGATGGAAGGAAGATGAGTATGACCTCCTCGCAGCTGGCAGGTCAGTGCATGTTATCAGACAAACATTGGTTGCTATAACATTTTTCCTTTTACATTCTTTGTACAACTTATTGGTCTGCATACAGACTTTCAGTACTTTAAAATGGGCCATTTTAACCTATGGTATTTTGTAACTCTACCATATCAAAACGAAAAAAACTATAAGTGATCCTGTTCAACAAAAAAGTGATATATAATAGTACAATATTGAAAATCTGATCTAACTATATTATTATTTGTTAGTAGCTTGCATTCCCCCCTCGATCTGTATTCCCATATTATCAACAACTTATGGCTCAACTCACAAATACTATCAACCTTAAGTGTTCCACAATTCTTTCAATGAAATTTTTTTCAATTAAAGGACTACAAAGTTTTGTTGCTTGCATTGTTTGGCTAAACTTAAGCCAACAATTTAAGTACGTGTTTCATATTTTGACACATGGAGAGCGTTTGTTGGTGTTTGTAGATTTTTAAGTTCTGTTTATGTCAAAGGGCAAAAATTTCGACTCTTTAATCTAATAATAGACTTTTTTGAAAGTATTTTAAATGAAGACTAACACCAACAAAAATCGACGTTTTGCAGCCATCCGTAATTCATATTCAAAGTGTTGGTCTTATTGGTTATTTCTCACTTTACACCAAGAATCAACAATAGTGTATTCTTTCACGCTTTACGACTTTAACTGTAAGAACAGTTTAAAGAATAGTTCTTTCAGTAAAAATCAATGTGTACATGATTGTTTGCAGCCTTGCTGGTCATCTCATTGAGTGTGGTGCCCAAGCCACTGGAGGAATTTATACTGACTGGCAGACAATTCCTGACTGGTTTGTAAAACGTGTAATTAATGCACTTTATCTATTTATTTATTTATTTATCTATCTGCTCATCTACTCGGTTTATAGTAATGTAAGTAGCACCGGTCGGCAGCTTAGTTTATAGCTCCGTTCATGTTTTACTTTTAAATCGTTTCTCTACAAGCTACGAAGTCTAGAAGGCAGTTACTTATTAAGTTAAAGTCGTGGATTTTTTAGATTTGCTCATCCATTCAAGAATTTATCTTTTTTTCGCTAAAATCTTTGTGGAAATGTGCAGTGCCTGAAATTCAAACTTTGCGCCATGTTCAGCGGCCATGGACAAAACCAGTCCCAACTTCGTCTTGGAAACACTCAAAGCAGCTGGGCTGGCTAAACCAACTAGAGGAAAGCGAGCTGGATGTGATATATCTCAACCAGTCTCGGCCATTAGACTTTCTGAAGCGAATCGAAGCCTTGTTCACAATACCATGAGTAACAGCAATAACATTATTATAATCCATTGTGAATCGTTAGAACCTCCTCCTATTACCTCAAAACCTATGCTGTGTACTGTAAAATTCACCGCAGTAAGAATTAAGACCTTGTCAGTGAAGGGTTTCACTGTGGAGTCTGATATTGACGATCTAGCTTTTACCGAGGCTTTGCTTTTGGAAGAAATGGACGAATACACAATTCTGACTTTTGTCCTACTGGATATGTATTCTATAATATCCTAGTGGGGTCTAGAGGAGGCGGAGTTGGATTATAATACAAGAAGAGCATTCAGTCTTGCATCAAGGCTAAATTCAGATCGTTTGAGCTTACCAATTTATTGCTGAGGCAAGGTTCTACAAATTTGCGTGTTGTCATCGTCTATCACTCACAGACGGTAAATAATAGGTCCACCGAACCTGTGTTCTTCCAGGAAATTCCATCTCTCTTGGAGGTGCTCGCTATTCCAGCAGGTTCTCTGTTAATTCTCGGTGATTTTAATTTTTGTGTTGAAATTGTAATGACCAATCGGCGCAGCGGTTTTTACATATCCTCGAGACATTTAACATGGAGCAGCACATCCGAGAATCTAGGCATAGAAGTGGTCATACATTGGATCTAATCATTACCAGGGCAGGAGAGAACATTGCGAGTCATTTCAGTGTGCATGATTCTGCAGTTTCAGATCATTTTGCCGCTTCTTGCACTCTTGCACTTCTTAAGGTTCCACTTGAAGGGAAATGTTTTTGCCACCGCAAGGTCTAATCCATCGATGTCTCAGAGTTGCGGGCAAATATTGCAAATTCATCACTTATGAATAATGATGTCGAAGATGTGACTGCCCTAATGAACAAATATAATTTCGTGTTGTCGTCACTGCTGGACAAGCACGCCTCTGTAAAGGTGCACGTTGTCACTCTACGTCTAGCAGCACCATAGAGGTCAGGTCAGGCGAGAGAGATCGGAGCGGCGCTGGGGAAGACCTGGTTTGTCTGGGAAATGGGAAATGGATGTCAAGCAATTGAGGAAATTAAGTCACTGCATTTTAGGCATTGAGGAAAACAAGTCAACGTATGTCAAGCAGTTGAGGAAAACATTCGGACCAGAAGAACCTGTTTGCAGTTGTCAATAAGGTACTGCATACCAAGGCGAAGAAAAAGCTTCCAATGTGTGATATAAAGTCACAGTTTAACAGAGCATTTTGCTGACTTTTTTACAGAAAAGACATCAAAATCAGGACAAGCCTCGAATTGAAATGAACCGGTGTGGCACACCATCTACGTGGCTGTGTAAACGCCCCTGTGGCTACATTATCTGAGTTCAATCTTTATTTATTTTATTTTATCTTATTTTATTAAATTCGCCACTCAAATAAATCGGGCGTGACAGGAGGTAATATCACAGTACAAGATCAAGATATTGTCCTTTTTTAAATTTAGCCAATCAGATCAACAGTTTAATAATACCGCAATTAGCATCTTTCTTCATTCCCTTGCGGTTGACCTCTCTAGTTCTTACTTGGTACGTTACTTAAGTCTAAATTTGTAAAGTGCCCGTGGACAATTTGGAATAAGCGCTATAGAAATAAAGTATTATTATCATTATTTTTATTATTGATCCTGTTATAATACTTCAACTAAGCTCCCATCAAAGACACATGCTAGAGTGGGTTACAGTGATACCTATAACTGGTCATACCACAGTGGGTTAGGGGAAAAACTGGTCATACCATATTGGGTAATGATGATACCCATAACTAGTCATACCACAGTGGATTAGGGTGATACCTATAACTGTTCATACCATAATGGGTTAGGATGATACCTTTAACTGGTCATACCATATAATTTAGGGGAAAAATTTGTCATACCATAATGGGTTAGGATGTTACCTATAACTGGTTCTACCATAATTTATTGAGTTAAGGTGGTACCTATAACTGGTCATACCATAGTGGGTTAAAGTGGTAACAATAACTGGTCCTACCATGTTGTGTTAGGGTGATGCCTATAACTGATCATACCATGTTGGGTTAGGGTGATACCTATACCTGGTCATACCATAGTGGGTAAGAGTGAAATCGATAACTGGTGC
>JAOBRD020580343.1:0-16042 GCA_027575215.2 Hydrozoanthus sils
CCCCACTCTTATAAGCCCCCCTCCCCTCTCTAATAAGCCTCCGTCTAGAGCTTCAAGTTTCAAATATGGCTCCTCTCCTTCAAGTCCCCGCCCCGTCCAAATATAAAGGCGATGGAGCTAAAACATAAGGCGTAATATTGGATAATGTTTGATTAAATAAAAAGCTGATATTGAGCCATTTTTCAAGGTGCTAGCATTTTGAACAGAAAACCTTGAGTTTGCTCCGACGAAGGGCATGCGTTTTGCACTTTTGGCCGAGCGATTTAAAGGACCAAAAATGTATGAAAACTGTCAACTTCAAACAGCTTTATCTACGCGACTTTTAATTGGAACTCCCTCAAACGTCAGATTTGTGTCTATCTAATGGCCATAGTTTCGCATAGGTACTTTAAACTTCTCACCTTGATTAGCCTGATTTGGAAGGGGATCAGCAGAAGCTGTACCAAAACTAAACGGAGTCAATGTTGGTTCTGGAGAATTGTCAATCGATGGAGGAGTCACAAACATAGGTGTGGTAGGATCAACAGGCAAAGGAGGAGTAGGAGTTGCGGTTGAAACGTCGTCGTTTGCTATCAAATCTTGCTGCCCGACCGTCACATTTGCGACAGGTCCCGCTTCCACGTACTCTGGTACAGAATCTTCTTGAACCAGGGCTGAGGCATTGATAGGAGACGGAGAAACATCAAGATCAATTGAGCTGTTTATGGGAACATTGGTGAGTTCCTTATTAAGAGCATCAGCTGAGAAGTGGTTGGCAGTATGGTCATGAGAAGTGTTCGTCAATGGAGGAGCTTCTTCAACTGCTGGAGGCTCGTAATTGAGAGCTGCAACCTCGGCCGGCTTTGCGATCAGACCGCCGGGTGGCCCGTAATCAACCAAGCCAAGAGCATGATTTGGTTTAAAGATTGTATTGGAGTCTTGATTAAGTTTAACTGAGGTATCAACTGACGAGAAGTCATAGGATTTTGCCGGTTGTGAATTAACAGTGGGTGTCGTCTCTTCAACCGATGGAGGTTCATATGAGAAGACAGGCTTCTTGTTTTTCACTGGCTTTGTCTTAATTAACTGATTACTAGCTTTTGTTAGTTCTTTGGGTCTTGCCTCAGTAACAGTTGGTCCAGGAGCTAGTGTATTTGACCCCATATCGTTTGACTTGGTGTTACCGAAATTTGGTTGCTTATTTGATTTCATATGGGTGGCCATGAATCCATTATCCGACTCATGCTTTCTCTTATTGTTACTTGGCGGCCTATCAGTATTCATCGATTCTTTTGCTGAATCGGGATATTGAGAAAGGTCCGTATTGTGCTGATTCATGGAATCTGTAGATGGAAGTGCCTCAGAGTTTTCCCGTTGCACTGGTATCGTTCCCTGCTGTTGATAATGTTGCTCAACAGGCTCGGTTTTCGGTTCGTTGTGTGATCCTTCGCGATAACGTATCTCAGAAGTGGACAAGTGGGATGAATCTGGGTTGTTTGCCGCTGCAAAGTCAGGGTTTTCATAGTTATGTTCTTTATCTGCCGCAGAATCTTGGTTTTCAGCTGACTGAGAGTTATGCTGTGTAGAAGATTCTTGTGACCACTCTCCATATGACTTACTTTGGTCCTGTTTGGCGGAGGTCTCTACTTCTGGATGATGATAGTTGTATTCATGATCTCTCTCGTCAGAGGGCGTTACGTCTTTATTACTTTCAGAGTTTTGCATTGCAGTTGAATCAGTCTTTTTAGACTCGTGCGACAATTTTCCTTCGTCATTTGAAGTGTGAACATCTGGATGGTGGTATCCGTTTTCGAGATCTTTATCATTTACAGTGGCTGCATGTTTATTACTCTTGAAGTTTTCCCTTAGGTATGATTCGTTAATACTTAACCCGTGGGATGGTCGACCGTCGTCATTTGAGCTTTTCAATTCTTTTTTTGTTGTTTCTATTTCAGGATGGCGATATTCATACTCTCGACTTTTATGCTCAGCAGCGCCTTGTTTCATGTTACCGGGAGCATCTTGTGGAAATAGCGAAGTACTATGTTCAATGGTCTCGCTTTCCCAACTACTTTTACCATTTGAAGCCTTTTGAGTTTCGCCAAGGGTCTCCAGTACAGGATGGTAATCGCTCCCAGAAACTGGATTCTTCATTGATTCTTGGGAATCCGTTTGAGTAGAATCACTTGACAAATGAGTATTGCTCGAAATCTGTTCTTGATGTAAACTTTCAACCTCGGGTTGACGATATTCGTATTTCTTTTCTTTTTCGGTTTTTTTTAATGTTGGTTCTTGAAGCTTGTGTGAAAAATCAACACTTTCGATGGAATCTCCTTTTGTGCTTTTTTGGGCGTATTTATCTGCACTAGACACTATCTCAGATGAGCCTCCAAATGTGGGTTTGGATATCGAGGTGTTTCCCTTACTAGCTGGAACCTCGCCTCCGGGAAGATGAGATTCTTCCTCCCAAGTGGACTCAAATTTGGCTGAATTGTGGGAAATTTCCTCTGGTTGTAACTTCAGAGGTTCTGCTGTAGAAAAATTTTCTTCTCGAGGTGTTTGTTTTGGCTCGGGATGAAGACTTGGTCTTGGTAAAGAAGGAAAATGCTCTTCATTTGCTAAGGTTGCAATCTCAGGGCTATGGTAGTCTTTTCCTAAGCTGGAGATACGATTTGACTCAGGTTTCGTTAAATTAACAGAGTTTCCATGCGATTTAGATCCGGATGTAGTGTAATCGTGAATCTGATGTATGTATCCATTAGAACTGTGATAGTCTTTTTTGTGGCCATCTATTGAGTTGCTTTTCGGTGGAGTAGGTTCTATGATGGAGGGAATTTCTAGTTCAAAACTTTTCTCAGTATAATTAGGTTTACCCGAAGCTTTTATGCTAGTTACGCTTGGTATTTTTTCAAAATCAACGTGTTGAGGAGCTTCTGTTTCCGTGACGCTTGGGAATTCCAAGTTGAGCGTACTGTAATTCCGATTCTCATACGCACCCGGAACTGCATTCACACTAACACGATTTTTATAACTTTCTTTGTGAGGATGCTTTGATATTTTTTTCTCATTTGAGTCGATCTTGGTTTCTGAATCGTCGTTTGATTTTTGTTTTGTGTTGTCTTCAAGTATTGGGTTGTCACTAGATTTCGAACTCTTGGAGACCAGAGCGGGCTCGCTGGAGCTTTCAGGAGATAAAGAACTTGAACCAGTTGTGAGAGTTACTTCATCTGAAGTTTCCCCTGAGCTATGAATGCGTTCCTTGTTCTCAGCGGCACCCGGCACTGCATTGTAGTTAACATCAACGGACTGGTCCTCTTGGTTATGTTCGGTCGTCGTTGAATCATCGTCAGTTATTGGTGTTTCCTCCACGGAGGGTTTTTCGTCAACGTTATCAAGGCTTGTTTTGTGCTCAGTTTTGGAAAGAGGCGATCCTATATCCTCGATGTGGGTATCTTTATCTGAACCAGGTAAAACATTATCGTTGCTTGATTTATTTGTTTCTGTTAATGGCTTTCCCTTGTTTTCCTCCGACGACTTAGGTGTGGACCCGGAGGAAAATTCATTATTAACAGAGAAATCACTTGCAGCATGTGAGGTTTCTTTATTGGATGAACTCAAGTGACTTTCAACAAAGGCATTATCATTGCTACTTCCTATTTCAGACGTGGCGTCTGATGATAAATTAGACTTATCTTGCTGTGCGTCATCAGAATTGTCTGGCGCACCTTTATTATGGAGGGAAGAACCTTTAGAGCTATGCGAGGAATCTTTAACGGGCAAACTCAAATGGCTCTCGATAAAAGCATTATTGTTGCTGCTTTCTTTGCTAGATGAGGAATCGGAAGAGAGAGTATTCTTCTGTTGTTGTGAATCATCAGATTTGTCTGGTGACATCTCATTTTGAAGAGAAAACCCTTTCGCCGTTGATAAGGTTTCTTTATCGGGTGAACTCAAATGGCTCTCGATAAAAGCATCACTGTTGCTTCTTCCTTTGCTTGATGATGAATTGGAAGAGAGAGTATTCTTCTGTTGTTGTGAATAATCAGAGGTTTCTGGTGACATCTCATTTTGGAGAGAAGACCCTTTCATCGTTGATGAGACTTCTTCATTGGGTGAGCTCAAATGGCTCTCGATAAAAGCATCACTGTTGCTCCTTCCTTTGCTTGATGAGGAATCGGAAGAGAGAATATTCTTTTGTTGTTGTGAATCATTAGAGTTTTCAGGTGACATCTCGGTATGGAGAGAAGACCCTTTCGCCGTTGAGGAGGTTTCTTTTTCGGGTGAACTCAAATGGCTCTCAATAAAAGCATCACTACTGCTTCTTCCTTCGTTAGATGAGGAGTCGGAAGAGAGAGTATTCTTTTGTTGTTGTGACTCATCAGAATTGTCTAATGACATTTCATTATGGAGAAAAGAATATTTTCCCGTTTTAGGGTTTTCTTTATTGGGTGAACTTAAATGGCTCTCGTCAGAAGCATTACTATTGCTGCTTCCTCCATTGGGGGAGGCATCAGAATTTTTGTGGGCCATAGAAGATTCGGAAGAGAAAGTAGAACTTCCATCCTTCTTATTCTCAGTATTCTTTTTGTCTGACGACTTTGTGTAGCTCTCAATAAAAGCAGACGAGAAAGACGAAGCAGAGCCTTTTTCTTTTGGCTCAGACTTTGTGTCTGATGAGGAATTTTCGTTTGAAGTGTCATGTTTTTCAGATGATATTGCTTGAGACTTCGCGGTGTTTGACGAAGATGGCGACGCCATTGGCTCTGAGGAAGGTTGCTCACTAAAGTTGTCCTCGTTTGATGTCATACTTGACTGAGACGATCCATGCGTTTCGGATAGGCTTGAATAAGCCTCATTATCACTACTAATTGCATTATCCATGTTGTTGTTACTTTCAACCCCAGGCTCGCTATGTGAGTCTGAAACACGAAGAATTACACACTGATTAAGTCGAAAATCCACTACAATCTACAAATACAATCAAATATAGAAACTATCTAACTCGACATCAAAAATGGTAGTCACCCTGTCGCTACTTAGACGCGAAAAACCAGAAACAATAACAAATGGATATTGTTGTTAAAAATTTGCCTCTAGAGTGTTAGAATTCTGTAGATTTGATTGCCTTATTCATCATTACTTGGTCATCGTACATTATCTTGTTTGCAATGCGCATGCTCTAAAAATGCTGAAGCTGACCTGCACGCAGCACTTTAATTTTTTTCACACTTATCTCAGATTTCTAAGTTTCTCGAATTTACTCGTATCGTTTATACAACAAACCAACAATTTATCGAGCAAAAAGATAATAAACAATAAAAATATTAAAGGTCTCATAAAAGCACCTCAAAAAGAGCCATTGAATTTATTTGACAGAAAAAAGCACAAATTAAACAAATAGTGTGTCAAAGTCACTACTGAAGAATGCTGAATCTTTATAGTAGTAGCTTCCGATGTGATCCACGAGTGTGCGCACTGACAGCTTTAGACACAGCTGAGAAAGATCGTGAATGCAGGCCAATATAGGGTTTAGTAGACTTTGTCAGGAGCTAGAAATTTGAGAGCCAAAGCAAAAAATCTAAATAAGATTTTCATTTGGCTCAGTGGCCGAGCGGTTAGCGTGTTCGACTCGTAATCCTAGGGTCTCGAGTTCGAGCCCCGGTCAGACCACTGTGTTGTGTCCTTGAACAAGACACTTTACCCGACTTTGTTCCAGTCGACTCAGCTGTATAAATGAGTACCAGTTCTGCTGGGGGCTAACCTGCGATAGATTAGTGTCCTGCCCAGGGTGAGTCAAAGACTCTTATCCGCTTAACACTACAGAAACCGAAGATAAGCGCCGACCCTACGAGCCACTTAGGCTCGAGAAAAGTTTAGCTTTAGCTAAGGCAAGCAATGAAAGACAACATTATCTACTATTTACCGTATATTTGGTCTCGCTGCCTAGCAGTTTCCGTTCTCATAATCTTAGGGCCAACTTTAACACCTAGTGTCTGAAGTCCTTTTCCCAAGCTAAGGAGAAGTTTTGGAAGAGAAGACTTTGGGGCACCAGGAATAACTGACTTTGGTGTCTTTCTTTCATCTTTTACTGCCTTTTCGGCCTTGTGTTTTTGAAGTGTAAGCTTTAGTGGTGCCTGAATTTTCGATGAATTTTGTAAGGATTTCTGATGTTCGTTACTCTTGACATCATTTCGTCTGCTTTCTTTAACTTTTGCGTCGTTTTTAGGCTTTACGGAAGTAACCTTGTCTTCTTTTCGTTTTTTCTTAATATCGTGTTTGTGTTGGTGGTGATGATGGTGGTGATGGTGATGATGATGATGCTTTTGGTGGTGATGATGATGGTGGTGGTGATGGTGATGGTGATGGTGATGATGATGGTGTTTGTTGTGGTGATGATGGTGATGGCTATTTTTGAGATTATGATGATTGTGATTATGATGTTGCTTATCATGTTTTTTAAGATTATGATGATGATGACGGTGATGGTGATGATGATGATGATGATGGTGGTGATGGTGATGCTTTTTTAGACTGTGACTGTGGCGATGATCTGCAAGATTGTGATGATGATTATGGTGGTGGTGGTGGTGGTGATGGTGGTGATGATGATGTTTGTGTTTCAAAGATTTGTCTTTAAGATAATGTTGATGGTGATGATGGCGATGATGATGGTGATGATGGTGGTGGTGATGATGATGGTGATGATGGTGGTGATGGTGTTTTTTCGACGCTCCGTGCAACTTCTTCAACAAGCTTGTGCTCTTGGAACCATGATGCCTTCCTGTTAAAAGAAGAAAGAGAAAAGTTAGCGTGGTCGTTATTTTACAATGTTAAGCATTAAAATGAGAGCAAGGTTTCACTCTACAAATTTCAGACTGAGCAACGTTGGTGAAGCCGAACGGTACATAAAGACAGAAGTATGAGATGCTCGATCTAGTAAAAATGGAGTGTGGAGAGCTAACGGTTTTCTTTTTATTATAGAACTTATTTATAGCTATGATAGGCCTTGTTTATAGCTGTGATAAGTCTTGTTTATAGCTGTGATAAGTTAGTTAACCGGAAGTATATTTCCACGAAATGCAGTGCACATCAATGCGGTGCAGTGCAATACAGTGTTCAACATTGCAATGCAGTACAATACAATGCACAATGTTCAATGCAGTGTAGTGCAATACAGTGGACAACAATGAAATGCAGTGCAATACAGAGCACAACAGCGCAATGAAGTGCAATACAGAGCACAACAGCGCAATGAAGTGCAATACAATGCGCAAAAATGCAATGCAGTGCAATGCAGTGGACAACAACGCAATGCAGTGCAATACAGAGTACAACAACGCAATGAAGTGCAATACAGTGCACAACAGCGCAATGCAGTGCAATACAGAGCACAACAGCGCAATGAAGTGCAATACAATGCGTAACAATGCAATACAGTGCAATGCAGTGCAATACAGTGCACAAAAATGCAATGCAGTGCACATCAATGCGATGCAGTGCAAAACATCGCACAACAATACAATGCAGTGTAGTGCAATACAGTGCGCAGCATTGCAATGCAGTGCAATACAGTGGACAACAACGCAATGCAGTGCAATACAGTGCACAACAATGCAATGCAGTACAATACAGTGCACAATGTTCAATGCAGTGTAGTGCAATATAGTGCGCAACAATGTGTTGCAATGCAACACAGCACTAACTGGGAATGCAAGTAGTGCAATGTCGAACTAAACGCAAATGAAGTATCACAAGAAGCCATCATTCATTAAAAGTTTTAATTTAGCAATCCCTGTGTAAACACGTGACAGCTGACGTAATGTTTACAAACAAACATTTTCAAAACAAAACACCTTTGAGACATGAAGTAAAGAAACCTTTGTCTCAAACCACTAGTCAAGTAACAGTTGACCCATTATTAACAATGAGTTAAACTCTCCGACAGAACACGAATTTTCTAAGCATTTTATTTATTAGCTTCAGTTACATTTTGTTTGCTTAAGTTTCATTGAGTAGATCGACTGGTAGAAACTCAATGTTTATTAGTGTTCTGATGATAATATTTTAACCAAACCAGCGCGAGAGTCAAAAACAATCACAAGTTCGTAAAATATTTATCAAGTCAAAAGATACGACAAACAGAAAGGATTTGTCGAGGTAAGTTGCTGGGCCTCCTCTCAATGATAACGAGAACAGAAACTCAATCTATTAAAATGTGGGTCTTGAATTAGTTGATGAGAACTAAACGTTTTCATAACTTTTTAATATTTTCTACAACTACATTAATAATAGGGGTGCTAAACAAGCTAATTGTGACAATAACATTTTTATTGGTTCTGTCACACTGACTGTGGAAAAAAAACGCGGAACATGTTTGTACGAAGTGCCTTCAGAACCAGTAAAGCAAATCAGTCGTGTATTAAAAATAACTCATGCGTTCTTATAAAGTATTCAACAAGAACATTGATTGCTTTGTAACAGCTAGTCGTTGTAAACCGTTTTGTATGCCATTAGTTTCAATGTTTTGTCTTTTGAGCAAGAGTCCGTGAAAAAAAACATCTGACATAATCAGGTTCAGAAAATGTTTGACTTGTCGAATTTAACACTCACTTTAAACTTAGTACGCTTTAAACTTATTAAAACCAAAAAGAAAGCTTCAATTTACACATAAACTGAATTAACCCAATGTTAGTCTATCAATAATCTGCAATAATGGTTAAATTGTTCTGTTAAACGTTTGTTTTCATTCACACATTAATGTTCGTCGCATAAAATTCAAAGTTATATATAACATCATTGAAAGTGCTTGGTCTCTGGCCCTGGTCTCGACTCTATAAACTCAATGCTTAACTTAATTCAAACTAAGAAATGCATTCCGGCTGCATAAAAATTGTTTCGTAGTAAACGCTGGGTTTAGAATCTTAAACAAGCCTAAAAGTTTTGTAACAATGTACACTATCTTAGGCTTTAACTGATAGTTCAGTTGATGTCTTTAACTTTAATGTCTTAAATATAGCCCAATAGCTTGTAATTTAGTATGTATAAAGAAATTTATGATTAGAGCATGAACACGCTAGCTTTGTAAAAACATTGTATCGTAAACCGGTAACTTTTTTTTATTACTCTCTACTTTCCGTTGAACCAACCGCTAACTTATCAACGAGTAGGGGCCAACACAAGGAAGATGTACTCAAAACAAGGAAAATTTGTCCTTACCTTTTATTTCCTCGATGTGATGAATCACCACACAAACCAACAAAAGTAAAAGAACAACTTTCATTTTGCCAACAGCTGTAAAACAGCTCACAGTTCCTTCAACCGTTCATCAGCAAATGGCCTCATTCTTTTGGAATTACGCTTGTTTTGATTCCAAGAGCAAAACATTTTGGCAACACAAGTAAGCCAGCTGGTAGAAAGAAAGGATAGCGTGAGCTAAAACTAACATATTAATTATTCAATCCTAGACAGCTTTACACCAGGGTAGCGGAGGCCAGCGACCTAGACTCGGGTCGCGAGTTCGAGTCCCGGCCAGATCACAGACTGTGTTATGTCCTTGCTTAACACGTACACTTTACCTGACTTGTTCTGATTGATAAATTTTAAAAGTATTATATTTAGAGTTAGTTGTCACGGGTTTACTATGAACCGGAATAAGTCAGTTAAAACTGTAAGGAAAACAAAACTTGGTATAAGAAGGGTAGTCAATTACGCTACTGCCAGTACAGGTCAATCCGGACGTCAAACTGACCAAAGAACTTAACTCCGCTTAGCGGTGATACTGAAGTATCCCGTACCGGCCAGGTCCAAGGAAACTCGAGAATTAAACAGAAAACCCGAGGCTATCACTGGCGTGTGTCGCTTAAAGCTTGATCGAGAACGGACTTAGTTCTTTTTTGTTTAGGATAAAGACTGAGCCATAGGAACGGTTCATACGTACTCAACGTGAAAAACCCTCAAGGATTCAGTCATTGCTAACGAGTCAGCAGGGGAACTGGACCCTGAGGTTGACGGGCTGAGGCTGCAGACTACAGAGCCGATGCGTGTATGGAAGGGAGAAAACTTCTAGGCAACTCTATTTATTTTTGCCGAACGGCAAACCGTGAGAATGACGGGCCAAAGGTCCGGAGCGAGTTGCTGGGCAACACGAGGCGCGAGTGGGGGCCTGTGGAGAGAAAAGAAAAAATAGGGAGAGAGGAGAACTCTCTCTCTTTCTCTCTCTCCTCAAGCCCCCACTCGCGCCTCGCTTCACTCGGCGACTCGCTCCGGGCCCTTGGCCCGTCATTCTCACGGTTTGCCGTTCGGCAAAAATAAATAGAGTTGCCTGCGGATGAGGCTAGTTATGTATAATGTAATGTAACAATAGGAAAGACAAGTGAATTTTGGGGTACGTAATGAGCCGATTACAGGAGGAGCTAAGGCCAATTAAAAAAATCATTAGTTTCCCGTCCGGAATCACCAAAAACATGAGACGGAATTTTGTCATTTTTTGTTATTTTCCAAATTATAGGTTTTATGACCCCTTTGCTTCCAATAAAACAGTATAATACGTTCAGATAGTTAACATCGATATTCATCACACCTGCCAGCTTTTCGTATTGATCCTTAATTACTCAAGAACTAGGAACTTTCAATTTCCAATACTAGTATCAGTATATAGTTATTTCAGATATCTAATTAAGGCAATACAGGTTTCTATACCAGGAAAATGTTTTGCGAGCGACAAGTTCTTGTCACTATCTCATGAATTCAAAATAATATTGCAATGTGCAAAATTTAATCAGAGCAATCTGTTTTTATATTCATTTATTTCTCAAACAATATTTTGGCTTGAAGGCTCTTGTGGTCTTCTGCATTTTCATGGCATTTTCACGATGAAAACCTCGACTTAAAAAATCGTGTAGATTTAGCCACGTGAAAGCAGACTGAATGAGAAGCGATGTTGTCAATTTCGTAACATCCACGCCGGTTTTATGTTTCATTTCGCTGCAGTCCCAATAATAAAGTCTCAATTGTTACATTTATATTTACGCATCAGGTCATCAAATGCGAAATACTGTTTGTATTTTGAGTTTATTTTACAGCAGAATCGGATTTCTCACCAACGGTTTTCAGATTTTGCTAAGATTTTTTTTAGATACAAAAAGAAATAATAAATTATAAAAAAAAGGAGCGGACAGGCAAAAAGGAGGCGGGCGGGGACAGAAAACTAATATATTTTACTTGGCCTAGTCATGATGACGTTATTACGGCTTTTCGTTGTTATCACTTAGCGGTAGCTACAACTGATGTCAGCAGGGTTTTTGATAGCATTTTGAGGTACCTGATTCATAGGTTCAGCTGGCGGACAGTACGAACACCTAGGGGAGTACGGGGGCATGTTCCCCTGGACAATTCGAAAACTGAACTCTCTAAGTGCAGTTTTCTGTGTTCCTTGGGCCAGAATTACAGGAACTAAAACATTGACCTAAGAAATGAAACATTTGACTGATTTGGCAATTCTAAATATCAGTTTGCAGTTATAGTTGAATACAAAAAGGACTCAAAATTAAACCAATTAAACATATTTCAGGCAGCCGCCTTAATTTGCTACTGGAACGAAATCTTCTAACTAGTTTACAATATCTGAAGTTAAAACGCTACCATAGAACAGCTTGGAGTCCTTTAAAAAGCTGACGTCATAATTATCGTGGTATATGTTTTGAATTTTATTCGAACTGAATGCGCTATTTTGAAATCTCAGTATTTCGATATTTCGGGGCCTTAAAATGGCCAGGTAAGCACTATCAGTCGAATAGAAGTGCTGGAAAAGCCCTTAGAGCTACAAAAATACCAATGGCAAAATGGCTTCAGTAGCATTTTAAAGTTGAATCAAACAAACTCTAAGCCTACTTGACAAAAAGTGGTTAAAAAATTCATCTTTTGCAATGATTCTAGTTGCATAATTGATTCCTACGTTAAGCCCGAGTAAATGTCATTCATTCCTCCTTAACCTTTAACACGGTAACATGGCAGAGACTCGAGTCAATAAATGACACTATTTTCAGAAACCGGGCAGAACGTCTCGGAAGTTATGAAACTTCACAAAGTTCCTTTTTTTTCAAACGAATTGCAAAGAATTTGCCCAAACCTTATGCAAACTACTTGAAAAGAGCATTATGCTATGATGGAGCTTTGCATTTTTCAAAACTCTTTTTAAAAATCCTATCTACCTATCGTCCAAGTTTGGCTAAAATTCATTCAAAGGTTATGGATTGGCAGCAGATTTTTTTTAAGTGTCGGAACCAATCATGACGTCATCAGTCGAAAACTATCTCAAAATAAAAGATTTCAAAAAAGTTTCTTCACCGCTATTCCTCATTTAGCAAGGTCTATCCACTGAAGCAATGCACTTTAAAACTGAAAAGAACAGAAGAAATCTTGAAAACCAGCACAGAAATAGCCAGTTTGCCAGCTTTTGTCAACAAGCTATTCTCAATTAGCAAATTTGAATCGCCAAAGCTTTGGCAAGTTGCTCTGTCTAATAGGATTTCAAACGCTTGTACCATTGTGCTCTTAAGCCAGTTGGCATGGGTTTTTTAAAAGTTTGTGAGTGCAACAACAATGACTCAGATAGATTTTGCGTAACGCGAGAGACCCTCTTCATGTTATATACTTATATTTCTATACGGTTTAAGGACGAAAAACGCGTCACGGCTCATAGTTTCGAGACCCCGTGAATAATTAACAAATTTCCCTTGCTGTGTAGTTCTTGATATAAACGTATAATATAGCAAAGTTTCGAAATTTGTCTAGCCCGGGCCGTGCGGTTTGACTCGGACCATCTAGATTCATCTCGAGTCAAAGGGCGGTTTCCGAGTATTTTTGAATACGCTTTTCTTCAAGTCTTGTCGAGTTAACAATTCAAGAATTTACTAGGTGTTTATACAACTTTGTCTACCTCGTTGAATGTTTCGCAAATTCGTCTCAAACAAACTTCGCATTACGCTCTAACATGAATAACTTCGGCTGAATCATTCAAGGGCTCTACAAAATTTTATTCTATAGTTTGCCTACGTCTACGCGAAAACAACATTCACATTAATGATCATTTTAATTAGGGATGAAGCTGTGTACGACAACTCACAGTTTGATGTTGAAACTACTTCCACTAAAAAGGAACAATAAACGTTAACGGATGCATATTGTTTGTCGTATTGCTTAAAATTGGGAGTTGGTATTAACTTATTGTCTTTTCTGTAACGTTTTTCCAGGTTTATTTTAAAATGACCAAGAAGGCATGAGCGCACCGGGCCTAGGAAGGCACGGCGACTACTGACAATATCACAAATTCTCGACCATGAACATGGTTGACGGCCACGGAAAACTACATGCGACGAATACTTAAGATTATCTCCTTTACTACACCATGGTGATCACACAACAACGGCGAACAAACTATATTACATTTGCTTTGATATTAGAAACAAAACTGAACAACTTGGGTTGAATTTTTTCATTTGAAGGGTGTTGATAGCTATAGCAAGAGCTGTCAATAAAAAATGAAACATTTCTTCTTTACGAAATTCTTGTAAAATATGCACTGTTCGTACAGACGAAGGCCACAGAAACGTGGTCAAAATCATCAAAACAGCTGGCGTGAACGAGTTTCAATTACGCATGCACTGTCTAATATCTGTACTTCTGCTGACTTCCCACCGGCGCACGTCATACGTCATAGGTACGTCCATCGTGTTTTATAAGAAATACATCAGTTCCGTCCGTGCAAACGTGTTCTTCTCATCATTAGGTACCGTGGGGTAACCAAGCACCAGCGAATCCTTTAGAAAGAGAAACAGTTCAACGGTGAGAACGACGTCTCAATTTTACTGAAATATTTTCATTTTTGTAACTGATCTTTGTATGGGCGTTTGTTACAAAGTATTGTTCAGACCTGCCTTAAAATCAACCGACACCCCAATAAAATAAAGAAAAGATGAAAGAAATCAAAGAATTAAAAATAGAGAACCACTCAAAGGTTTTGTTACATGACAGTTACTTAACACTTTCTTACACAACATTGCATTAAGAAAATCCGTTAAGATCTTATTGTATGGAAACAGACTACAACAGACATATAATTGATATTCCATGCATTCGAGCATATTCTTCAATCACATTCTAATTGTGAAAAATAAAGAGTTAATTTTTTCAGCTTTTTCAAGTTTAAAATGCTCCAACACAGTAAACAAATACGGTTTCTCCCTTGCCGAATCTCGAAACAATATCAGTTTACCATTCTTTTAATTATATAGTAAAAGTTTGAAGACGTTTATTTCGCGCCATTTCAAAAGCTGTGAGCGCCTTTCTCCCGCCATTTTTCAAATGTTGCTGAATTAACTATTTACTAATGGAAGAATGATAAAAAACAAAAAAACAATAAAGAAAAAACAAAAAAAGAAAAAGGTTTAAGATTAACGGGATTCTTTAAAATTTTGTAAGCGAAGACGATAAAGAGATTTTCTCTGATGGACAGCTTCATGAATACCGCCAAAGCCGATTGTAGCCAGCAGTCTGGAGGAACAGAACTCTAAGTGAGAATTACAGCTCGTGAAGAACTTGTAACTCCATCACTTTGTAATGACAAATTTTTTGTTCTGAAATGTTAGTTTCCAGAGTTTGTTAATTACAAGAAGACACAAATATCAGTGGCAGAAGTAAAACTTCAATCATGCACTCTCGTTTTTTCTTCTTTAATAGACATATAAACCAGAGTTTCTTGTAGCTACCTCCACTGCCCAAAGTAAACACACGGAGAAGATACAAAAAAGACCACGTAATTTTTACGATTCAGACAAACTAGCTAAAGTAAAAAAAAAATGAGAGATAACAATCGTTTCCTCAACAACTTCAAGCCATCAGTTAAAAACCGCATTAAACAAATAAGCGGATTATCAATAAAAGCTAAAGCAAAATATTTTAAACCGACACAGCAACATAGCAGTGAAACTAAGATTGCTTAAATCAAGCTGGATGGCGACATCTGATCTGCTTATCAGCAAAGGCACCAAAGGAACGAAAGAGCCGTCCAGGGAACCCTACCTGAGATCCAATATACAGGTTATTGTAGATCTTCCAATACACATCACGAACTTTCCGAGCAGGATGGAACAGACCCTACGTAAACGGTAGAAGACAATGAGTTCGTTTAATAAATACGTTTATGCACTTAACTTCTCACCTTTAATACACTGTAATTTCAAACAAATTGTCAGGTAAATTTTGTACTATTTTTAAATCGTTGCTCATGTATCACGTTACTTCATCTCTAAAATCCGCAACTGGCCCAAATAACGCGTTTGCTTGTAACATTATGCAACTTACATTACAGCTTTTGAGTTGTGCGAAAAAATTGTAATTGGCCAAACAGAATGTAAAACTTACTCAAAATTGAAAAAAAATTGTTGGTTTAAAAGATGTTAAATTTTTCGAACGCTGGCTCTTGGTCAGTCAAAACTGTTACGTTGAAGGGATATATCACTTTTTATTACACTTTACGACGAAAAGTACTTTGGCAGTCTTAAACTACTTATTTGTGGGTCAAAAAACCTGAAATGCAGCTAAACACAATGGAATCCCGATATAAATTGGTGTACTTGGTAACGAAGCTTTGTTTTGGTCATGCAGGAAAAAAAACTATACATCCGGTAACCTGATAAAAAAAATTACTGGAATAACTAAATGATTCTGTACTTGTTGGTGCTTTGTCTTATTGGAGATAGAAAGCAGGTACACGAGCAAACCTGTAGACAATACTGCATCAGTTTGACCGGCCCCAGCGCCACTCTGCAACCTTCCGTGGCCTCCATGACGGCATTGATCACGTGTGGAGAGGTCTCAAATATATTTGGCCAGACGTAGTTCAACAGGTGGGTGAGGGCGTCTTCACAACCAAAGCCAAACACTCCCAGAGCCATGTGCTTGATTGCCGAACAAGCAGTTTGACGATGGACAAGATCTCTACAAGATGGTGCATGAACCATAACTTATGTTAGAACCCGGCAACTTGACTAGAGGCTGGCCCTCG